>PVIC010001909.1:24825-84052 GCA_004025085.1 Thryonomys swinderianus
AAAAAAAAAAAAAAAAATCACTGAAAATTGCCCAGAAGGAAGAATATATACATTCAACTTTATTTGAGGAATGCTGACTTGCTGACTTCAGGACAATAGACCAACATTATTTCACAGCATTTTTTAGAGATAGAAAACATTAGCTATCCGGTCCCCTAAATGGAAGGTTTGATTTATTCAGAAGTTTGAGTATTTTGTATGTCTTTTAACAAAGCAGATTTTAAATCATACAACTCAGTTGTATGCAGTCGTGCAAATATTACAGTCAAGTCTAGAATATTTTCATCATCCCTTACAAAGTGCCTTTTGCACCTTTTAGTCAGACTTGAACTCCTACATAGGCCATACTGATCTACTTTTTAGTACCACAGATGTGACTGTAAAAAGGATTAAGCAGTATGCAGTCTCTGAAGTATGACTCCTTTCATTTGGATGAACACTGAGATTCACCCATGCTTTTCATGTATTAGTAGTTCATGTCTTTGGATTGTTAAACAGGATTCCATTGTATAGATTGCTAAAATCTGTTTCTTTATTCACCAGCTGATGAATATTTGAGTTTTTCATATTTTATGGTAATAGGGATAAACTGACTAGGAAAATACACAAGTCTTTTGAGGACATACATTTATACTTTTTTGATAAATACCTCATTGGTGTTGTTGAATATGATAAAGTTGTTTAAGACTGCAAGAAAGTGCCAAAGTCCTTTCCAAAGTCTCAGTAGTATTTTTCATTCCCACTTGTATGATATGAGTCCCATTTTCATACATTCTTGCAAACATTGTTTTGTATATCTTTTTAATTTTAGCTGTTCTAGTGTGCATTTATTCTTAATTTATTGTTGACATTGTAGGTCAAATATCTTTTGGGTCATGTGCATTGCAGAATGTTTGGGAATGTGTTGGTTCTCTTTACCCACTAAAAGGCAGAGGAAAACCTCCTAGGAATAAAATTCCAGACTGGTTCCAGATATTGATAAAAGTCTCCTGAGAGCAGATACCCTCCTCTATGACAAGAAACACCATTGAAAGCACTAGTGGAGTGGTGTATCACTGTACGTTTCATTTGTGTGATGAATGGTAGCATGCCTCTTTCCATTGGTATCTGTACAAGCACTTAAAGTTGCTTTTTCAGTGAAGTTTTAGTAGCTTGTGTCTTTCAAGGAATTTGTCGTTTCAGCTAAGTTGTCAAATTCATTAGATTGTCCATAATATACTCTCATTATCCCCTGGACTATCTATAGCAGTGGTGGTGATATGTGCAATATCACTGAAAGTTCTAAAAGGTTCACCATCACTGTTCTATAGGGTAGGTATTGATGTATGCACTTTAATTCCTGATCTGAATAAATTTTTTTGTCTTGCATTCTTTTTCCTGCCTAACCTAGCTATTAGATTGTTGATCTTTTCAAAAACAAAGCTTTGATTTCATAAATTTCTCTCTGTTGTTTTTCAGTCCTCAGTTTTATTGATTTCTATTTTTGTTATTTTCTTTTTATTTTATATCATTGATTGTTGGCCATTTTTTTCTAGTATAAACATTTATTAGTATAATTTCCCTCTAAGCATTCCTTTTTTTTTTTTTGACAATGTTATCATTTTTATTCATCTCACTTTGTAGTTCAGGCTGGCCCTGAGCTCACTATGTAGCCCAGGCAAGCCACCGCAAACTCAGCAGTCCTCCTGTCTCTGCCTCCCGAGTGCTGGGATTACAGGCGTGAGCCACCATGCCCGGCACTGTGGTATGTGGTATTGATTGCTGGTGGGCGTGTCACCACGCCCAGCATTCTATATGGTTACCAGGATCAAACTCAGGACCTTGCGCTTGTGAGGCAGGCGCCAGAACCAATGAGCTAAATCTCTGGCCCCCTAAGCATCCCTTTTACTTTATCCTAAGATTTTTATATATTTGTTATCATTTTTATTCATCTCAAACATAGAGATGGCAGAGGCAGGAGGATTGCTGAATTTGAAGCTTGCCTGGGCCACATAGTGAGCTCAGCCTAAACTACAAACTGAGGCCCTGTCTAGAAAGAAAGAAAGAGAGAGAGAGAGAGCAAAAAAGAAAGAAGGAAAGAAAGAAAGAAAGAAAAGAAAGAAAGGAGAAAGAAAGAAAAGAAAGAAAGAAAGAAAGAAAGAAAGAAAGAAAGAAAGAAAGAAAGAAAGAAAGGAAAGAAGAAAGAAAAAGAAAGAAAGAAAGAAAGAAAGAAAGAAAGAAAGGGAAGAAAGGAAGGAAGGAAGGAAGGAAGGAAGGAAGGAAGGAAGGAAGGAAGGAAGGAAAAGAAAAAGTTTATATGTGTACTTTTACTAATATATTGCCCAAACTTTCTTCATACCACCTTACTCTATGACTCCAACTACAAGTGTTAGTTCACTAAGTCTCTGTTAACTGTTTAGAAAATGTTGCTCTTGCCAGGTCTTTGATTTCCCTGAATGTTTCCTTCTGTAATGCTGTGATGGTTGTTCGATTGTATCAACTTGAAAAGTTTAGGAGAATTTTAACTAAATTGGCTCAACAATTCTACACCCTCAGGTGTAGAAGCCCCACCCTAGAACAGTTCCTCCCCCGATGGTATAAAGGGGAAATGAAGAAGAACAGATCTTCTTCTGTTTCTTTAGCGGAGCTCCAGTCTTCCCCTGCAGCTCGGATATCCTCTGATCTGGCTTCCAGTTCACCCTCCAGGGCAGATCCTTCAGCCGCAGGGTATAAACCCCAGCCTCCATCCCAAACCCTCTGGCTCCTGATAAGGACCTGCAGGGACACTGCCGTGAGCTCCGACCTTTGACTACATCCTTCAGTCTCCAATGTGCAGGCAGACCCTCCCTCTTATCTGACTCTATGCATGGCCACTGTAAGCCAGTCCTGAAAATTCATCCATATTTGTAGACCTTGTTTTATGTTTCTCTAGTAAACAACGATTGATACAAATGTCTAATCTGTGCTTAATCCCATACAATGTACTTTTTACTTTGGATGTTTTTCGTTCAAATTTTATATGATTACTTTTATATCTTCCATGTTGTCTCCGTCTCCTTTGCTTTTATGCTTAGCTATAAGATAGACTGAGAGGTTACAAAGATGAGACTCATTGTCACAGGTTAAATGGCTAGGTTGTATCTTATAATATCCCAGTAAATTATATTTTTCTTCTTCCAATTACTGATCATATATATATTTATATATGTGTGTATGTGATATTATATATATCTCATCTATATATATATATCTCATGTGTATGTGTATATATATACACACACATATGTGTGTATATATGTGTGTGTATATATGAGTATATATATATATATATATATATATATATATATATATATATATATATATATATATATGGTACATGTACATACCTCTTTCTCTGTTTGTGAGGTACATTACTTGGTTGCTGGGCATTGGGGATTTTACGTTGTTGGCGCCAGATATTTCAGTGTTCCCTTGAAGAATGCTACATTTTATCCTAAGAAGTAATTAAGTGATTTGGAATAAGATCCCTCTGACACTTGTTCTTAAGCTCTGTTTGGACAGGTTCAGAGCAGCCTTAAGTCTATGGCTAAGTTTCTTCTGTTACTTTGCTCAATAGCACACGTGTTATGAGACCTCTGTAATCAGCCAGTTGGGAACTTAATCCGTATCTAATCCTGTATAAATGCTGCTAGTTCATTCTTTGGCACTTTTGATAAATTCTGTATTTCTTCAGGTTAAACATAGTATACGCTAGTAAGTCAAAATGAAAACAGAACAGTGGTTCCTAGGGTTACTGAAGTAGAAGATAAATGTTAAAGGATTAAAATTCAGGTCAACTTAATAAATTATAATTTGATTCAGGAGTAGGCATAGAGCTACTATTTTTTTTTTTTTGAGACAGGGTCTTGCTTTGTAGTTCAGGCTGGCACTGAGCTCACTATGTAGCCTAGGCAAGCCGCAAACTCAGCAATCCTCCTGCCTCTGCCTCCCGAGTGCTGGGATTACAGGTGTGAGCCACCACACCCGGCACTGTGGTATGCAGTATTGATTGTTGATGGGCGTGAGTCTCCATGCCCAGCATTGTATGTGGTTTCCGGGGATTAAACTCAGTACCTTGCACTTGCGAGGCAGGTACTGGAACCACTGAGCCAATCCTCCGGCCCAGAGCTACTAATTTTTGAAGAGTCATGTATTGTCATGTAATGAAATCTGAGGGAAAATAATATAGTCCATGCATTCAAGGAAAGAAAAATCTAAAAAAAAAGAGGCCAGATAGGAAATTCATGAAGTTATCTAGATGTTACCCAGTAAAAATAATCACAGAGCAGTGAGAAGCAAAAAGTTTGGAAAGAAATTATGAGGAAATGAAAAATATGACAAACTGGATAAAATGATGTTAGGAATGAAAAGAGAGAAGTCAATAATGACTCCAGATTTTCTAGCTGGGTGATACAAAGAGCAGTGGGTAAGGAAAATGGAAGAGATGATGAGTGAGCTTTGGACTTGAGTTTTATGATGAAGGCAGCACATTCAAATAACAGAATTCTGGAGGATGATAAAAGCTAACACACTGTTTCATAGATAACAGATCTTAGCAGGAGATGTAAATTTGGAAAAAAGACATGGTTAGTATAGAGGAGGTTAGTTGATTTTTTATTTTTAAATATATTGCTGCTCAAAATTCTATCCTCATGTCAGTCTTGGTTGAGTAAAAGAAAAACTAATAATATTTGAATGCCTTTTGGTTTCTAGATTTAAAAAAGAATTAGAAACATCATCATAATGCAAGGGAAGCTATTCTTCTGAGTAATTACTTACACACGTATTGGAAGCCTCATAGACAGTGTTGTGTTTGAGGGAGCTCCAGCCCATATTCTTCACCAGAATTTTGGCTAACTTTCAGATAAACAAGCTTCCAAATAGTTCAGCAGTCACCACCAGCAGTTGCCAGGCTAATGCTTTCATTTCCTTTCCATGGCACATTTCCCAAAGAATTTGAGCCTTTTGTGCTTTGAGGAAAGATTTCATACAGCAGAAATAGGCTCTAAAATACAACAGATTATTATTTTGCTCCTTTTATCACAGAGACAACTGCCAGGCCACATCTCACAATGATCTGTTCCACACAAGCAATTTCCTAAGATAGCAAACTATTTAATGCTGCTGCTCTAAATTAACCATATGACAGTGACAAAAACTTCAATATCCTAGATCACATTAGATTCACTTACTATAGCTGTTTTGTGATGCAGACATAAAGTATTAATGTGTAATGAAATAGTAACCTGTCCACATTATTGGCACAGTTAGAATTGGAATTTGATTTGTTAACATTTTACTCAGTCTTGCTCTTTTGTGAATATTTTGTTTATGTACTCTTAGGAAGATACCAATCAAGGAATATTTCCTTCATTTATTCACCTTAAGTGTCACCATCTCATGTCCCAGTGTTCTATTACAGTCACGAAGCAGCTGATTAGCTCTGGGGAAATCTCTAGGTAACACATACACATTCAGTTGGTTTCACAGCACGTCTAAAATGACCATCTTGCATATGAATGAGATAAATTTCTAGCTTCCGTGGCTATGAGTAATAGTAAAATGAATTCCCTCCCAATTTAAAATTTATCCAGATTCATGACTGAGCATACCTAGTTTATCATCGTGAACCACAATTTACAAATTATTTTACATCCCACAAATTTGTTGGCTATTAGTATTTTGATAGCAAAATCGCATGTGTCAGGTAGATTTTTAAATGCTTTTATTTTTACAGGATGTGTGTAGGTGGCTATGTGAATTCTTAGGGGCAGATAACTACGTTTTACTTATAAAATTTGTTTGAAGTGTACAATTATTTTGCATGTTCTAATAGTTTCCCCATAATATTTCTTCTTCAACCCCAGTGGCAAAGAGAGACTTGTGCATCTCAGCTGGTGAATGCTAAGAAAGGCCGATGGACCCTTACAGCTGTTTGGGGTCTTCTTCCATAGCTGCTGCTGAGCAGGAAAAGTTCTGGGGGCAAGGATGTGGCTTTTGCTCGCTTTCTTTTGCTTTACTTAGTTTGTACTAACATATATTAACAGTGCATATTCATGGGATTCATGGTGATCTTTCCATAGATGCAGAGAGCGTGCACTGACGATACCATCCACCCTCGGCTGCCCCCACCCATCCCACACCACACCCTTCCTGGTATTTTGTACTGGCTATTGTACTTTCAGGACAGGTTCTCTTTGATTTCCATAGGTAAATGATACATTGTAACACTTGTATGTCTCTGTTGGTTTTTTTTCCTTTTTTTTTGCTAAAAATGATAGAATGTCATTCTTATGACTGATAGTCCATTATATGTATGTATGTGTGTATATGTGCGGGTGTATGTGTGCTACATTTTCTTTATCCTTTTGATGTACCTTGTGGCTGATTCCATATCTTCGCTATTATGTTTCATGATGCAATAACCTTAGTCCTGTGAATATCTCCTTTAAATACCGATATAATTTCCTCTGCATCTATATAGGAACAGGTTGTCTCGTGGCTTCCACACTTTTTATGTCACTGGGATTCAATGGATTACGCTAGTAAATTAAAAGAGAAGAGCTTGATTTTGGCTCACAGTTTGTCCTGATTTAGGTCCACAGTTGGTTGGCTTCAGGGTAACAATAGCAGAAAGGTGTAGTCTAGGAGAGCTCCTTGTGGCATGGTGGAAAGGAACCGCTGAGTCAAGGAAGGCTTTGGGAAAGCAGATGAACCTCTTGCCTCAGACTGGACACCACCTCCCAACCCCAAAGGAGCTTTACCAGCTCGCAATCTAATCACCTCCCAAGAGCCACCCCTCTGACCTCAGGAAGATATGGAGGGATTGGTAACTAGAAACTGTGACTGCTGGTTTGTGTGGTACTTGTGTTTTTAGGTTTCTACTTACAAGATTCACAATGAGGAAGCCAAAGAAAAGCAAAAGGTTGTAGACTGTGATGTGCCTGAGAGGTTCTGAGGCAGAAAGAGCCCCTTCATCATTTAGGAAAGGGAGGGGAGTGCCCCCATCCACAAATGCAGAATATCGTGTTTGGCTGTTTTAATGGCAAAAACAGGCATCTGTCTATATTGTCCTGAATTTACTACTGACACCACAATCCTGAAGACCTAAACTTATTTTCTTCTTTCTATTTCAGTGAATATGCATTTAGTTCTTCTAAATACTAGCTCTAAAGCAGGCTACAAGTTGAGCAAATAACAAAACAGAGTATTCCTACTTAGATGATTTCCAGATCCAACAATTCAGGTTATAATCCAAAGTATTGTATCAGTGTTTTAGCCTCCATAGGTTTTAGTAACCATGTTGAATTACCATGCAACCCTCTAATTCAACTTATTGCACAAATGTGGTACATGAAGTTCAAAAATTTAGCCTCTGGTCACAATCACATCTCAAGCAGAATGTAGTCATCTGTACATTATAATTCCAGTTGATGGAATGTTCTATAGTTTCAGGCTATTACTATGTTTTCCATTTTCAACTGTTAGTATGAGATCCTCAGGTAAAGTTGAATTATCCATTACTTAAACTTAAATAGCTCTTTACTTTCCAAGCTACATAAGAAACTATTTTTCTTCTAAGTCCATGACTCACAAATTCAATATGTTTGGATCATTTTCTTATGAGGTACACATCATTTTCTATTGTTATCATCCAAATTTATCTGGTTCTCATAGAATCAGAACATTGAGTCTATTCAAGTAAAATTTATTAAGTGTCTATTAAGTCCAGACTCACATTAGATATTACCATTGTGAAGATCACCATCCAGATCAGATTAAAAGGAGCTGTGATTGTTCTGATAGGAATCAAGTCTCTTAGGGATCAAAAGCTGAATATATCCCCTGATCATCTGCCCAGACATGTTCATTATGCCCTGGAATATAACAGCTTGCCTGGGTAACCTATCCAGCCCACAGTATAGTCTTCAAACATAACTTCCTATGATGTTCTATTAATTTTCTGACCTGTTTTTAAATCCTTAGTGAAATTTTGGACTTGTAAACCCTTCTTTGTGCAAAATATTATTCTTCCATGAGATATTATTACCACTTTTATGAAAGGATCTTCCACTGAAGTTACTTTTGCCTTTGTTCTTTCTTCTTTCAAATTTAAGGAGCAAGAAAAATAGCTCTAGATGAAAATTCTTCTTGACAAGTAGTCATCATGAATATCAGTCATGACTCATCAGACCAGTACCCACGCAGACATCTACTCCTTTCTGAATGTGACTCTCCTGTCTTCCCTCCACTAAGTACATGCTAGGTGATACGGAAGATGGAAGCATTTCATAACCAAACTAAACTGAACTTTGAGCAGAGTTGAATGAAGCAATGTGGGTGGGGAAGCCCAGTGTATAGGGCAGGATATAGTGTCACAGCCTACTCTCTTACAGCAAGGAAGGGACAAACTTGACCCTTGAGTCTGCACACAATGTGCACTGTACAGTCTCCTCAGGTCTGCTGAAGACGCGCCACATGACCACGCTCTTGTCCTGTAATCCCAGTCCCTTTCCTGTGTTCTTTCCTGCTGTGTCTCTCTCACTTAGTTCTTTTACATGTGCTATCCCTGAGCTAACTTATCCTAAGACATGCTACCCTTTATATAAAATTATGACAGTTCAATCTCCATTTCCCTTTCACTCAGGGCCTTTGCTCAACAATTTTTTTTTTTTAAATCCTTGAGTCAGCATCTCGCTAAATTGCTAAATTTCCCGGGCTGAGTCAATCTTGTAATCTTGCTCAGCTTTCCAGCTTCCCTGGGATCACAGGCCATGGCACCAGACCCTGGTTCAACCTTCAGTTCATTCTGTTTCTTACATGGAATGTGCCTGAGTCCCTTGAATCCCAGGGGCTTCTCACTGTAGCAGGAAACAGTGAATATGGGCCTCAATTTCTACTGCATTTTTATGGTATATTAGGGGCTTAAGGAAGAAGAGTTTAGATGTGGTTAAGGTAACAGTGGTGATTTCTATTCTTAGCTGTGGCTGATATTTTACAAGCATCTGAAAGTAAACCTAATTTACCATAAAAATATTATTTTTCTATTGAGGGTTACTCAACCCAGTCTTATGAAAACACATTCCTTGGATTAGCCTAATTTTTATCCTGTCCTTTATAAACTAAAAATCATTTTCTTATTAGTTAGAGGTACATGTCCTCTTCAAGTCTAAATTTCCAAGACCAAGTCTCTCTCACGTTTATTGGCAAAACCATGCACCATGTCCAGTTATCATGTCCTTAATCCCCAAGAAGTTTGGGGAAACAGTTCAGTATACACTTCCACACTTATTACTTTATCTTCTAACGTTCCATAGTGGTTTTACTGTGTCTTGAGCACAGCATTAAGTGATATGAAGAATGACCAACAGACATAGTTCTTTCTCTTATGGAGTATCTCATTTTGGAGAAAGTCAAATTTGGACCGTTATAAAATGATTTGGAAATGCAGTGAGATAAGCATGCCTGGAGTGTTTCAAACTACAGAGAAGAGCACAGATCGAATTAGAGTGGGGGAAAGGCCAGCCTTCCTAGAAGAGGTGTTTCCACAGCTAACTCGTAAAAAATCGATGTCTCCAGGGATGAAATATGAGGGTAATATTTAGGGAGAAAGGTCAGCATGAACGAGTGCATAACCCTGAAGGACAGCACCTGAGCAGGTGAGAGCCCTACAGTCTAAACTTTAGACCGGCAAAATAAAGAAGGGCCTTGAATGTGAAATTAAGAAGCTCGAAATTTGTGCTGTTGGTGACAGTGAGTCATAGGAGGGGGCTGCGCTGGGGAGCAACGGGTATGTGTGAGAAGAGCCCCGGAGACGCCGGAACAGGATGGAAGAGATCCGAGGAGACAAGTGAACAAGCTGGGCTTAGGGCCGTGGTGGATGCCAGAGGGGAAGGAGCCCAACTGGAAGTATTTTTAGGGCCCAAAAGAGGCATAATTTGGTCAGTGAGGGGAAAGGGAGTACGAGGAGAAGGAAGAGTCAAACATGGTTCTCAGTCTAAAAGATGCTTCTAGTAAACACAGGCGCCAAAAAAGCATAGAAAATTCAGATGCAGGTAATTCAGGGGCATGATCTAGGAATGACTAGAATATAGTAGACTATAGTGGATGGATAGATAAGTCTGAATTTCTGTGGTGTCTAGGCAGGAAAAAAGTGTGGAATTTATTTGTATATAGGTAATAAGAGAAATACTGACAAAAGATGACGTTCTCTGAGGGGTAGTTCTTTGAACCATTAGCATTGATATTATTTCTGACAAGAACAGCAGCTTAAAAGTGAAATTATAACCCACTGTTTACAGAAAATTTCCAGCTAACATCCCAAAGGATACTGTGTTCATCAAAATCACCCCTTAATTATACTCCAAGATTTTTTACATGAATTTATAACACATACAACATACAGATAGATACTTAAAGCCAAACAGAAAACAAGTCATTTATTCTGCCAATAAAATAAATAGTATAATTAAGGGTTTTCCTAGAGTTGAAAAGTACAGCTTTCTTTGTGGTTTTACAAGTAATGCATACTACTTGTGGAAAATGTGCTAACTATAGGAGAATACAAAATACAAAAGGGACATTTCCAACACTCCTAGGCTTCCGACTCAAGATGTTAAAGTACAATGCATGCTTGAATTTTATGAATATAAAATAGATGTATTTTAAGATCTTATAAAGAGAGCTATCACCTGTAAGTTTACAACATTCGTATGCATGTGTGTGTCTATGTCTGTATCATCCATGAGAAAAGATCCACTAGAGCAAAATGGTGTCCACCAGGTCAAAGGTTACACTCGAATGCATACTATAGTCACCAGACAATCATTTGCCTTTTACTTGATTTCAAAAAAAAAAAAACAAACCTGCAAACTACTTACATTTTTATAATTCGCTTTAAGGGAAAAACATGCTGCTTTGGGGAGCTCTCTGAAGGTTTCTTCCACTAACACAACAGCTCACCCTTGGCAGGTCAGAGGAGAGGTGACACATTCTCTTGGTCTCACTGTGCTTTGGGCAGCAGTCCCTGATCCACCCTGTTTCCAGGCCGTGAACTTCCTCTGCCATGGACGTTACCCTTCCTTCTGGAACCCTTAGCTCCTGCCATTTGTTGTAGAATCTTGCCATAGTCTCGTTCGTGCTGCTTCTCTTTTGTTCCATATGTCTAATACCCACTGTGAAGAAGCAGCTAGTCTTCAGATTCCAAGCCTGTTCACTTTTTTTCTGCTACTAACTTTTCTTATTCACTCATCGAGATTAAGCACAGGGGTGTGCACAATAAACTACACCTCCAGCCTTGATTACCAAGTCTTATTTGCTGAAGTCAAAATGTAGCCTCTTGATTGCCTAGCATGGGAGTTTTGACCATTTAGGCTAATTCTAAACCGTCTATGAAAATAATTTCATGATATTCATATAGGTCAAATTATATGAGTACTCTCAAAGCTTGTTATGTGTATTGCCAGAGTTCTTTCCAAAAATCTGTAACAACCTGTACTTCTATACTCTATCAATGAGAATCTTTATCTCATGCACTGTAGGTATTAAGGGCTATTTATACACTTTTCACTATTAATCCTGATTTTAAAAATATATCATTTTATTTTATTAAAATTTATTTTTAACAGATCTTATATTCGTTTCACTTATTTGTTAACTATTATTTTATAGTCTGTGATGTATTCAGTCACATCCTTTCCTAATGTTAAGACTTAGGGTCACTGAAATTTTAAATAATTTGTAGAAGACCTTTATATACTAAGGATATTCATGACAAATATCTTTACTGTTTACTATTTGACTTTCACTTCTGACTTGTCTCAACATAAAAGCATTTTAAGTTGTCATGCAGGTGACAAGCTCTTTTTTTCTGGAGAATTTTTTCTATAGCTTGGGAGTCAAGTGATATGAATACTTATAAAGCATGTTATGAAAACTGCCAAATTCCTCTCCAAAAATGTATAATAAATTGTGATGGTCAAATAAGTAATAACCTATGTATCCTCCCTCTCATTTCCGCTGTGGCTGTAGAGGTTCATAATGCACTGTCTCCTGATCTTCCCTGAACAACATCTTGTTTGTTCAGCTTGTAGGTCTCACTCTCACTCTCACACTTCCGTCTGTCAAGGTCGGACCTCACCTGGTCATTGAGAATGAAGCAATGACATTGTAAACGCAAGGTGTTTTGCTTAACTGCATTATTTAACCTCCAGTGAGGTCCCTGTTGCTTCTGTTCCGCTGATGAGAGAATTATGCTTCATTCAAGAAAGAACAGGTTACTCGATATGTGCTGTGGCTGGAGAAGGGTCAGGTCCCCTCAACAACTTCCGCTTGAAATGATTGACTCTTATGGGAGAGAGCACAATTCCTGCAATTGTATAGACTGTAAGTTGGTGAATGGAAGGAGGCAAATTAATTTTTACTAATACATTGGTCTAATAACGTCCTGACCCCAAGATTTTAACAAGACAGAGGAGTCTAAAGAGAAAAGAGGGTAAATACGGCCAGGCGTGATGGCTCATGCCTGTAATCCCAGCACTCGGGAGGCAGAGGCAGGAGGATTGCTGAGTTCAAGACTTGCCTGGGCTACATAGTGAGCTCAGAGCTAGCCTGAACTACAAAGTGAGACCCTGTCTCAAAAAAAAAAAAAAAAGAGGGTAAATACGGAGTAAAGAACAACACAGAAGAGCTGCTGCTGAACGTGATTGTCAAGCCACAGAGCCCATAACTACCTCCTGGTAATGGTGGAACAATAGATTATTAATAAAAATATTGGTTATGAACTTTTTCTGGAAATGGCCAAGTGCGACATGCTTCAATAAGCTTTACGGTCATAATGAGCTTGCAAATTAGTTGCCCTGGCAACATAGTGACAGTTATTTCAGGAAAGAACTTCTTTTTGGTAATAAAATATCCATTCAGCCCAGAAATTTCAATCCATGGTAGGCTGGTTGAGACGTGCAGGTTTCCCCATAGGAATGGCTGTGTTCCGGGAGAGCTAGCTTGGAGGATAGGACTTCACTCGAAAAACAGTTGTGGCAATGAAATAAGATAAACTAGGAGTATAAATGAAACAAGTTATCATATATGTTGAAATATTTTCAAAACAAGAGACTATCTAATTTGTCTTCGTTCATGGAAATGAAAGTTTTGTGTTAGTTTTTGTTGTTGTTGTTAGAATCTTTTTGGTCTGTGTCTTGTACTGTGAATACCTACTTTCAAAATGGGAATACACTGTGTATTCACTGTTCTTCTCTGATTATTTTCATATGAAATTTTGCCTTGTATTTTATAAATTAAAAGAAAAATAGTGACAAAGACAGGTCCGGCCAAGGGAAGGGCGTGAGGACAGGTCAGACGGTATTGAGAGCTGAAGAACATATGTTTAAAGAAGATATGGGAGCAAAAACATGAGAGATCTATGGAATTGGGAGTGCATGGGGTGACTGGAGAGACACCTTCCATGGTTTGAGGAATTTGTGTTCTAAGCTAGACTGTTTCCAGTACACCTTTGGTATCAGAAAATCGTTTTGGGTGAGAACATAAACTCTGAAGTAACATTCCTTAAGATAACTGTGACCTGGGCTGGGGATTTAGCTCAGGTGGTACCTTGGATCAACCTTGGATGCACAAGGGCCTGAGTTTGATCCCTGGCACCACAAAAAAAAAAAAAAAGATAATTGTGACTTAGGGGAAGTGAGGAGGGTGCATGCTGATGGAAAGTAGGGGTGGGGAGGAAGAGTAATTATGAAACAGTCATGTGAATTCGGGTAAGAATTGGTGAGCAGTGCAGCACATGAAGAGAACCATGCAGGTACTGGAGAGATTAAAGAGACAGAATCTCTGACTTAATGTGGGTGAAGAAGGAAAAGCCTGGGATGACCCACATTTCTAGCTTGACTGAATGGAAGGTACTGTCATTTACTTATGACTCATATCCATCAATTTATGACTCAGAAACATGATAAGACATTGCCCATTCCTATTTCAATATGAAAATTGCAAAGGAAAGAGAAGAATCAGTTGCAAAAGCAAAGGTGGAGTAACACTGGAGGACCGTGAAAAGAGTTCTGATATAGGAACTTATGAAATGAATATAAGGCAGTGGTCTCACTTATAAATAAAACATTGAACACTTTATTATTTGAAATAAGAAAGCTTCCAGACAGATATATATCAGGTGAGAAGAACCAGATGGATGAGCACTTTTAATACTTTACATCGACTGATTTCCTTCCTTGATATTTTCTATCTTACCACTACCTGCTGCAACAAATAGCCGATTCCAGTTCAATTCTGTGCCACGTTGCGCCTTTACATTTACTGTTGCTTTAGTGCTGTTTCATTCACACATTTTTTTAAAGAGAATTTCCCGTATCTTATACAAAACCGTCCAAGCAAAAGTCAAAGGCTCTCAAGTGTTCAGCTTCTCTTTTTGCCTGAGGTTCTTCTTCTCACTCTGTGGAATCTCCTTACTTTACTTGTGTCATTTCAGTGTTGTTTTTGCTGTTTCTCTTGTACCATTATAACTTATGTTCCTGATTCCCCAAACTTGAGTACAAAATGAAGTCCTGGGTTTTTTTTTCAATATTCTAAATAAATTCTGTGCCTCTGGCATATCCCAGCATCCCATCTAAAATGCTTCTTTCCTCCTCAGTATGCACCACGATGGTAATTCCAACCACCCTCCCCCATGAAGAATAGATTTCTATTGCTGGTTGCCTCAACTGTATCCACTTAAAATAACACCTATTTATCCTGTCACAGTTCTGGGTGTCAGAAGTCCAGTTCGGTGTGGCTGGGTTTTTCAGCTCAGAACTGTCAAGGCTGAAACTGAAGGCTGCCAGAGCTGTGTTCCTTTTTCAGTGCTCTAGGGAAGAACCCACTCCTCAGCTCATTTGGATTTGTGGTCAAATTCAGTTTTTTCTAGTTGCACAACTGAGGTCCTCATTGCCCTGCCATCTTAAAACCAAGAACATTGCACTGAACCCTTCATCTGCTTTGACTTGTCCTGATTTCTACCTTCCTGTCCTGCTTTTCAGAGCTCCTGTGATTACCTTGCGCCCATGCGGATGACTACGGCACTCCCCTGGGATATTTTAAGGTCTCTTCCCTAACAAGCTTGGTTACATCCCCAAAGCTCATTCTGCCAAGGAACATCCTTGCAGATGCCTTGCGGGGACAGAGGACACCAAAGCTGTTTAGAAATCGGCTACTGCATCTATGTATATATCCCCACCCTCAGAATTTCTCCACCAGGAAAAGTCCTCTCCATGGAAAAAGGATACTTCAAAGACCAGTTGCTCTATTGCTCACCTGATAGCATCTCTCCAGATACAGCGGCAGGAAGGAGGCCTCAGACCCCAGCCGGAAGGCTCCCTCGTCACAGCTCTGTGCCACCCACGCCTCACTCTAGAATGTTCATGTTCAGTATTATGCTTCCGTCACAAATCCCTTTTGGTTTGCACAGATTGAAAGTCGTTTTTCCTCCAGAAACAACAACTATACTATCAAGGGGCTGGTTTCGCTCAAAAGATACCTGCACCCCAGTTACCCCAGTTTTTGCCCCCTAACTCTCTCCCTGACCCCTAGGACTTAAGACCTACATTGGGTTCCTTTCCCTTTAGACTGATTTATTTTCAGGAGATTTCTTGAGGTATAGTCATGGATGAAGAATTACAATTATAGCAAAGCCTAGAAACTTAATCAGAGGTATAAAGAAAACATGACTATTCCAATGTGGAATTTAGCATCTCAGTCTTCATAATGTAAAAGGGATGAGGTTACTGGTAAAGTAGACCAAGATGTTTTCACACAAACTATGAGTTTCCAAGAACTTCCATGATAGAGAAGTGATATGTTCAATAAGAAAGTTATTTTTAAAGGAGAAAAATGTCATCTCATATTTCTAGTAGGAACAGTGACTTTTTTTTACATATACAAACTCCTTAGCCTAAGATAAATACACATTAGCCTCTAAAAGGACAGTTCCTGATAACTACCCCCAAAGTTTTGTCTTCATTTTATCATCCTATTTGCATTTCATAATGGAGAGCTCCTCCGTTTTTATACTTTCTGTTCTCCTGGGTACCTGTAGTAACAGTTCTAGTAAAAGCTCTCCCTGTATTTGTATCAATTCCATTTCCCTCTCAAGCTCTTCCATACATCTTAAGTATAGCTGTCCCACGGGGTCTGTTTAGAGTCTGCCGTTCTTTTCATTCGCACCAAATCAACAGAGCAAAGGATCAGGTATGCTTTAGAATAAAACCCTACTTCAAAACTAGAGGCCTAGGAAAAATGGTTCCCTATAAATTCCTAAGTGTAAGGATAATATCATTGTCCTTCTAGCCTCTCAAACTAGGAACCTGAGTCAGGTACAACACTTCCTACTAATGACTATCGAATGTTTCCCCCGAATTATCACTTTTTCTCCTATTTCATAATTTAGAGTCCTTTTGCAAATCTAGACTGGATCACTTAGTCTCTAAACTGGTCCCTTCAGTTCTAGCACTCTTGGCGCTTGGCCCCTTAAATCCTTTTGTACACACTGAAAAGGCAGTGCTTCCAAAGCACACATCTACCACGTCACTTTCCTGTGTAAACCCTTGGAGGCCACCTTTGCCTGCAATAAAGGTGATATCGTTTGGTGTCCTTAAGCAAGGTGCTCTGTAACCTGTCTTTCCAGCCTCCTTTCTTGCTCTCACTTTCTGTCCCATGATAACACTCCTTCCTTAGCTTTCTTCAGTTAGCTGCTCAGCAGATCCTTGGGGCACCTTATCTAGAAGGAAGGGCATTTTCCTGTCCTGATTCCATCTTTTTTTCCCTGGCTAAATCTCACTCCTAATTTAAAGGCCACCTCTAGCATTAATCCCACCAAGAAATTATTCTGGCGTCTTTCTCTTCCTTCCATCTCGGTGACACTTTGCTCCTGTCTTTCCATTTAATTCTACTTACATTTGTATTGTTTCGTTTACCTGTTTTCTCTTGTCAGGCAGTGAATGCATCAGACAAGGACTGTATCTTACTCCTCATTCACTATCCAGTACCTAAAGTTGTGCTCCACACATCGCATGTCCTCTCCATGAATGTTAATTGGGGAAAAGTAAACAGTGAATGAGAAATTGAGTCCCTGTGACTTCACAGGTCCCTCTTTCAGCTCTTTGTCTTGCCGATTTGCACCTAACCTCTAGATAACCCATTTTTCTCTTGGCCTGCAGGAAAGAGTGAGTGAAAAAAAGAACTGCCACAAAGCCATAAAACCCCCAAAGAGCTTTATTTAATTGAAATTTCCTTTTAATAGAACTTTTAAAATGACCTAGTGGAGGGGGAAGAAGGACAGGAAATCACGTCTGGCCCCAAAAGCACTTAATTTAATCTAGATGATGGGAAAAATTGTTGAGTGACGGTGTGTATTTGAAGATGTTCTGGACTATGTCAGCAGTTCTGCACAACACAGAGTACACACTATATCACCGAGCAGTGGCCCTCGCACTCGCACACGCACTTTGTGCTGGTGGCGACACCCTCCTTCCATCTCCCTGACACACCAGAGACCAGGGCAGAGCTAGAGGGACTCGGAACAAAAAGTAACTGAGCAGGAAGTCTTGTTTCAATCATGACTCTGCAAAAAAAAAAAACCATGTGGACTTTTAACATCTCTACCCCAGACACAAACGCACATGCGTGCGTGCACACACACATATCCACACATGCACACACACCAAGGATACCTCAGGGGTGTCTGATCTTGCTCTAAGGCATGTGGTACATTAAACAAAGTTGTCAGAATCGCCCTGTCCTCTCACTGAGATACAGCAACCTTGTCTTCGTGGCTACATTTTCAACTGTGAAGGGACAATGACCTCAAGAAGACCTCACTGTGGAATTTAATCCCAGTCTTCCTTTCCTACACGTTTGCTCTGAGAGGAGAACACTGATTTAATGGGATAGCAGAATTTTTTTCTAACCTGAGGAACCTGATGCACAATAATTATTAGCAAAGACCAGCAATGAAAAAATCACCTTAAAATTATAGGCTGAAAGTTCGGTAACTTCAATTTATTCTTGTGTGAAACAATATGTATTTATATACAGTATACATGCATGGATGCCATGCCTCTCTCCTTTGCTTTTGGTAGAGAATAAACACAAGTGTAAAAGTGATAGCTTCTTGAAGATGATAAAATACTGCTTCCCTGAAAACTCCTATTAGTAGTGGTTGTAATGATATCAGAAGAATAAGATTAAGTCATGGCATTATCAAGTCAAGGTCTTGCTCTGAAGAAGAGTCTCTGTAGCCTCTTCACAAATGAACACAGAACCTTATTGTTATAGGACTCACTCTGGCATGCTTTTTTTTTGTTTTTGTTTTGTTTTGTTTTGTTTTTTTGAGACAGGGTCTCACTTTGTAGTTCAGGCTGGCCCTGAGCTCACTATGTAGCCCAGGCAAGCCTCGAACTCACATCAATCCTCCTGCCTCTGCCTCCCTCCCAAGTGCTGGGATTAGAGGCGTGAGCCACCAGGCCCAACATTGTGGTGTATGGTACCGATTGCTGGTGGGCGTGAGTTACCGGGGATCAAACCAGGGGCCTTACGCTTGCTAGGCAGGTGCCAAAACCACTGAGCTAAATCTCCAGCCTTGGCATTCTTGATTGACTGAGTTTCTCACTCCATGATTGGCAGCCAGGAAGTAGTCCAGGATATTTCCAATGCTTTCCAATCATAAAATCATACAGAGCTTTATGTAACTCATAAATCTATATCTGTAGCTCTTCTATGGAGAAGTCTGGAAATGAGAATGTCTGCTACCATCACTTATCCACTCTCCAGTGCTTGGACTAGCGCTGACGCATTCCAGATGCCCTACCAGATGGCCGGAGTCCCAGAGAGGAGGTCAGCTTACAGTTTAGGAGCACGGAAGCAGTTCCGAAATCCTTCATCAGAACATCAGAACTCCGCACAAGGAGCTCCTTGGTGGTGATTAAAGAATCTATCCACTGGGTTATATTATTCTTTATCCCCGAGGTCCCGAGATTAGTCAAATGGCTCACATGTTATAGTTATTCCTCTACTCCTCCGTGTCTCCCACAATCTTCCACGAAGCTTAACAGGACATTTTTGGTTCAGAGCCCACTTCACTGTGACAGAACCAGACAAGTGTGCATTTGCAGTCTTACCCAGGTGAGAACTTAGAGGGATGACCGAGTGGCAGAGAGATGGCCCTTTGATTTATCTGACTTCACGTGACAGAAAAGACAGCGCCAACAGCCCTCCGTGCCTCCTGCGCTCTGGCCCCACCACTGCAGGATGAAGACATGCCTACGTGTTTCTGCTGTTTGTCAGAGACACCTGCAGCTTTCATCCTCAGCCCCCAGCAACTCACCTTCAACATCCTCCTTCTCCCTGTGTGGTATCAGTTGTTGGTGCTCACACAGGTACGTTTTCCAGTTGTTATTCGACATAACTTTTATTATGCTCTCCATCTAAAATGTTTGGCCTTTCAGCTTTCCATCAAAAATATCCTATTGGAAATGCATTTCTTTTTTTGGCACCGTCGGCCTCAAAACACCTGGCAGAAATTTATATTATATTATTTTTTTCACGCCTTAATATTACCTTTGCTCAAATTTTGGACTCCTCATTGGTTATGAGTCCTCCAAGATAAAAACTGTTTCTTTTCATCATTATGTACTAAATAGCACTGCTGACACAGAATAGATACTCAAATTGTTTTGAATTAAACCCTTTTGAGATTATCCATCCCTAGGATTTTTAATAGTCCTTATTATTTCTCTAATATTTATAGTGAATTTTGCATAGTTATCCCAAATGGTATACATAGTTATTAAACAGTTGATTGAAATTAGCAATACAATATAGCCATAGATATGAGCCAAATTAACTAACATAAAAACGCTTTAAATTTCATGTTCTTCCCAACCAAAATATCTAAACATATATTTTTTACATTAAATATGATATTTCAGAAAGCTTTTATTATATAATATATGAATTCTGTGGCATTATTTAAAAAATAGAAAAAGAACAAGAATATTTGTTATTCTAGATTAAATTTCATGTCTCTGTACCACAATTGCAATTCCATGTAATATAATTTTCCACAGCAATAAAATAAAAAGTATCAACCATTTAAAAAAACATGTTTGAGCATTGTTTAAACATCATTATTATATTTTTGGCAAATCTGTGGCAAAACTTTGGAAGTATTTTATATAAACTTTGGATAAATCAGTTCTAAATTGGTAATGTTTAAATAGCTAGTACACGTAGAGACCACACATCTCAATTTTGTCTGGGCAGTCCGGGCTTACTCTTTACTACCTTGGCATAGTCAGTGTCTTTCTTTCTCAAAAGGGTCTCCATTTGGACAATATGTGTGTGTGTGTGTGTGTGTGTGTGTGTGTGTGTGTACGTGTATATATATATATATGTATATATATATATATGTATACATTTATCACATCATGCTCATTAACTTACTCATCACCTGTTGGTTCTTTTCTGTCACTGTTTCCTTACCTTCCTCTCTCCCCTCTCTTTTCTCCACCTTCACTCTCCTCCTCCCTGTTCACCTTTCCTGTCCCCTTCTGTCCCCTCCTTTCCTTTCTTGAAAAGTGGAAGGTTGTTTCTTATTTGTTTTTTTTTGTCATGTAAAAATATTAACTTTTTCCAACCCTTTTTCTGCAACTATGGAAATGATCATGAAATTTTCAGCATTAGTTCTGTTATCATGGTATATCACCTTTATTGATTTTCATATATTGAACCATCTTCATATTTTAGGAATAAATCTCATTTGATCATGATGTTTAATTCTTTTCCTATGCTGTTCTATTCACTTTGCTAGTATTTTTTAATGATTTTTTAACAATATTCTCTTTCTGTGCTAGAACTTCCACTATATATATACATATACATACACACGCACACACACACATATGTGTGTGTGTGTGTGTGTGTATACTGCCTCACTGATAGTGTCCCATAAGTTCATCACTCTTTTTCATTAGTTTTCTGACTGGATAATTGTAAATAATCTGTCTTTGAGTTTACTAAATCTTCCTTCTGATTTAGTGTGTCAGTTATTACAATTCCATGATGAATTTTTCAGCTCAGACATTGCAGTCTTTAGTTCAAGCATTCCTTTTTGGTTCATTACTTGTGATCTCTCTTGCTGAATTTTTCATTTTTTAATTTTTCATGATTTCCTTTAGTTGTAGATCTATGTGCTCTTGCAATTCTATGAGTTCCTTTAAGATTATTATTCAGAAATTTTACATCAAATTTCTTTGGAGTCAGTTACAATGGCATTATTTAATGATCATATATATATATATATATACATATTTGAAGTTTTTCCACTGAGACAAGAGTGCTATTCTCCAGTTTCTATTTTCTGGCTTTATGCAAAAGCATCGCCAGTCAGCCTATAAGGGTTTTAGAGCCCCTTAGACCTTTTCTATGGGTGTGCCCAGCCCATATTCCTTCTTGGAGGTGAAGGGGATGCCTTGGGGTTGTGGGCCTTCTTTTGAAGCTGCTAAATCAGACCAAGAACTCTGTGAAAGATTCTCCTCCCTAACTGGAAGCTGGAGACAGGAAGCTTGCAAGTAGCTAATCTGAGCGGGTTACTCAGTTTCTCTTGCTGCTGACTGGCTGCTCCTCTGTACCCCAGCTGACAGATGCTCCAGGATTCCTACATTATAACAGGTTACTGAACCTTGCGTAGCTGTCTTGAATATTCTCAGTTTTTCCCTTCTTAAAGCCTTAAGATCCCTCAAATACTACCAAAACACCCTGCATCTTGTAAGGTTTTACTGATACAGTATTTCATTATATTACACAACTGTGGGAGTCATAGCAAATCAGGGTTTAAATCATAATAATAGGTATGTACAGGCATTTTCTGGCCATATCTGAAATTCGTTGCTTCTCCCAGGTCACCAGAGAGCTAGTAACATAATTCCCATGAAGTTCAGGGGTACACAGTGTATATCTACTCCTAGACAGTTTTCTAGTACTGTACTTTACAGTTAAAACAGACTTTTCTTCTTCATATTATGTCAAATATTCCATTTTAATAAAAACAAGCTTTGTTCCTTAATTTTTATATCCTTCCCAAGTGTTCTCCATGTTTTCTTTAAAGGATCTATTTTTATTTAATAACCTCTTCTCATCTTCCTTTAGTTCTTTATAACCTATGCCCTTAGAACATTACTGCAATTGATCTTCCTGCAGCATCCATTCAGTCTGGATGGACTGTATTCATCTCTTACTAGTTTAGGAATTATTTCTGACTATCTTGTGTATTTATTTTGTTTTCGGTTATTTATTGAGTTGACTGGGTAGGTGGTATTTTTGCAGTAGCGGGTATGGAACTTATAGCCTCATACATGCTAACATGTGTTACTTAGTCTTCTTGATGCTGAGACAGAAATGTCAAACATCCAAAGTTAAAGAAGAAAAGGTTTATCTCCGCTTAGAGTTTGTAAAGGTTTCAGACCATAGTTAGCTGGCTCCAAGGCTGGCATGGCAGAGGGACATCACAAAGGAGAAACAGTCCATGGCAAAGCAGGGCAGGCAAGCCAGCAAAGAGCAAAATAATAATGCAGAAGCAGCCTTCTTGCTGTCCCCGCTATTCCATCCTTTATCTTTATCACATGACTTTTGGACAGTACCACTCACACCCACAGGGAGGCATCCTTCATCCCAGAATCACATCCTGGATCCAGCCCGCTGGAAAAAGCCCCACCCATGACAGCATGAGGCTTTGGGGATCTCTAGAAACAAGCCATAACACTGGGCCAGTCCTGTACCATTGAGCTACACTGACAGCTCCTCTCTTGTAGTTCTTGAACTGTTTTCTTAATGCATTACCTTGTGTGTGTGTGTGTGTATGTGTGTGTGTGTGTGTGTGTGTGTGCGCGTGTGTGTAACAAAATAAATCTCTCCTGGTCTTTTCTGATTTCAAACTTTTCTGGTTTCAGATTACTCTCCTTCACTGAATCGCCTTCCTTCTTTATAAATTAGTATTACCAACTTGCATCTTTCTCAAAGTATTATCTGCCACATTAGTTACCCCTTTCAATTTAAGTTGCACTGGTACTTTTGGATCTATTATTTCATCTTACAGAACTCTCTAAACCCTCATAAATTTGCTCATTACTCATTTACGCAATTAATATGCATTCCGTACCTACCATGAGCTATGATTTGGAAACAGAACAATCTACCACACAAGCCAAGATCCCTGCTTTCATTTTCTTGGCTATTTCATGGAGTTTTCAAGTTCAAAATACCCTAAAGTGAGCTATCCCACACCTTCTGCAATCTGTTCCTTCCCCTGTAATTAATATCCAATAGATGGCTTTGATTCAGTCAGGGAGCTAACACAGAAAACTGAGAGGAATCCTAGACTCGTCTTTTGTCCTCATCTCTCACATGGCCACTGAGTCCTTCCACGCCACTGGATAGTGTCTCCTCAGATCCTGTCCAGTCATTTGTATACTTCAGAACTACCTGAGCTACTGAGATTTTGTCATTAGCAAACTGATTAGCCACTGCTTCTAAATTTATCTTTCTAAAATTACATTTTTATCCAACTATCTCAGTGCTCAAATCATTTGTCATGCCTCCCTGTTTCTTAGGAATAAGTCCAGCTATCATCCTATTTTCATTTAATATCCACTGTGATCTGTTTGTCAACTCACCTCATCTGTCTGACGCCTACCATTATACAGTTAAGCTGAACAGCCCACATTCCCACGGAAATGTCATGATGGTTTATGGCACCGTAATCATGCATTTACTCTCTTCTTTCCACTTCACCCCAAATAAGCCAAAAAATACAGCAAATGGCTAATGAGATAGAGACTCATATTATCTTTTATTGCAGGTTTTATAAAAACTAATTTAAATTTTCTATGTGGAGAAAAGTGATACTTTAGCTATAGTGATAAGAACAAAACAAGTTTTTTAGCTTGCCTTTAAAATTTAAAATTGTCATCAAATTGACCGAATTTTTTTTAAAAATCTTGAAAAATCACTCACTAAAATTCAATACTTTATTGTTATGCCTCACTTTAACTTCATACTTTTTTACTTTATAATTATTTTTTTCTGTTTTTCTCATCAATTTAATAAGATATAAAAGAGGACCAGGAGATGGAAGAAGGGTGCAAGGAGTGAGGAGAAGGTAATGAAAAAAAAGTAAATGTGTTATGCATAAGTGTCAACTCCCCTCAGTGAATGTAATCATTAAGTACTGCAAATTTGTACTAATAATCATACATACCTACATATTTGCATAAATTAGAAGAATAAAATATCTTAGGAGCTTCATTTTGGAAGTGCAGATGCCGTACCCCTATCCACAGTGCCAACATTATTATTTAATAATTGAACACTTAGAAAACCAGAAAATCAACTACGAAAGCAAAACAGTAGAAATTATATATAAAGTTCTCCCAGAACAGACATGCCATATAAATATTTATATAAAATATATTCCATAAAATTAGAAATTATCATCTTGATAAAGTGGCAAATATCCTTTTATAATAATAAATAGATAAAACCTTAAGAATAATCTGAAAAATTTCATTTCCTCCAAATCAATCAATTCATTCCACCAGTACACATTACTTACTCTGCTATTTAGGGTTCTAAGCTTTGAAGATTAAATGTCTTGACATTTAAATGAAAATTCAAATGATTAAGGGAAATCCAACAATCTGAACTTCCATCATAGTGAACGTAGCAAGTAGGGCTAGATAAATTCTCATTTCTGTAAAGTTCGTGACTTAAACTTTGATCTGTACAGTACTAAATACTGTGCAAAGTTAGAACAAATCCATCTACTTGTCAATGTTTAAAGTGTATAATAAACTTTTTTTTTTTTTTTGCTTTTGAGACAGGGTCTCGCTTTGTAGTTCAGGCTGGCCCTGAGCTCACTATGGAGCCCAGGCAAGCCTCGAACTCAGCAATCCTCCTGTCTCTGCCTCCCGAGTGCTGGGATGACAGGCGTGAGCCATCACATCCAGCATTGTGGTATGCGGTGTTGATTGTTGGTGGGCGAGGCTCCATGACCAGCTTTATATGTGGTTACCAGGGATCGAACTCAGGACCTTGCGCTTGCGAGGCAGGCGCCAGAACCACTGAGCTAACCCTCTGGCCCATAATAAACATTTTAAATGGCGTATGATAAGAGAAGCATCACAAGTCATTGCATGAGGAGGAATTCATTAGCAGATAATGCTCCAACAGTCATTTACCCAATCATTTATAGCTGTAGCATGTGGAACTCCCCATTTCCTTTTTAAAACATTTTAAAGGTCATAATAAGTCGTATAAACCAGCATCTCCGCTGTAAACTCAGCTTTTAGTCCTCGTGTTCCCCAAAACTCCAAACGCCTTCTACACGTGGCTTCCAAACTTGTCATCTCCATTCCAGCTGGCTAAGGCAAGAAAATGCATGGAAATTTTCGACAGATTCAAATAAGTATTTTTTCTGCCCATATTCTGCTCCCCAAATTCCTACTACATGGCTGCATGGCAAGAAGCCCTTGGGGGGGGGGGCTGCTCGTGGACAAGGCAAAGACCTGCGTGTTGGGCAGCAGTCAGTATTACCAGCAGAAGAGCTTCGGTGAGCCATAGCCAATAGCAGGTGGGAGGAAAGAGAGAATATGTGTTTGCCAGAGCGGGTTCTGAGGTCAGAGTCTAACGTTAGCACCCGAGGGATGTCATTTCCCTCAGTTCTCTTTGGGCAAATGAGTCATTTTCCTCTCTCTTCCGTGGAATTGGTGTTAAGATTAAACGAGACGGATCAGTAGTGTCCCGTCAGTACCCAGCGCAGGTCATTGTTAGGTGGCTGAAAACGATGAGGCTCAGGGAAACGGTCCTGGCTGGAAAGTGTAGTGGGTCGTGCTGCAGTTCTGATGGTACCTTGAGTGCTGAACAGCAAGTACAAGAGCAAAGACGTTCACATCAAAACCCACAAAATACCAAATTGGAAAAGAATGTCCAAGCAGTCTACTATCAAGATATAGCTGCGCTAATAATTTTAGCTATTGTAATTGGCACATGAAATTAAACCTGTTTATTAGTCCATGGAGGAGAATAGAAGTTGTGAAATAACCTAAATTGTTTTGTCAGTGTCATATGCTACTCAAGTTAACAATTTTGTGTTGAGGGGAACTTTAATGAAGTCTGCCTGGATTTCCATGAAGTTTTTCTTCTGAAGCCTGAGCAACAAGACAGGAATGTGTGATATAAACTGTATCACCTTAAGCATAAGTACGATTTAAGGAGTTTGTACAAATTATCTGTATCTTCATAAACAATTATTGAGAGAGCTATATATGTCAAATTGAAAATCACATCATGTCCCCTGTTCTGATTTAGCAATCACCCATTAAAATGGAAGTCAAGTTATCTTCTTGCTTATGGATTAAACTAAATCAGAAAAGCCAGGTTGGTGAATGCCAAGTCAAGTTAGCCACAAATACTTTCATTACTGAACTGAATCAGAACCAGAAGCACTTCCCCAGTGCTTACCCCGGGGGGCTGAACTTGCTGAAGGTCACTCATGAAGACCAACTGTACTGAGTACCTAATGGACACCAGCGCTGGCCTTCCCTGCTCAGTTCAACAGTCAGGTGGTTATTCCTGCTTCCCTAAGGTAAACAGAGAAAATGGAGTGTGGTTGTTAAAAACTGTGATTTGTTAATTTTAGAGACTGAAGAAACAGGTGTTTCTTTAGGTAAGGATGACTGGAGCATAGTCCTAGTAGCTCTGTGGCCGACTGACATGGAGAGGAGTAACCCACCCCTGATACCAGTGAGTGCCACCAGCCAGTATGCTTGTAACCTGGACAGAATACAAAGGGAAAGAAGGAAGAGGCCTGCCCTCTCCTCTTCAGAAGCACTCTGGTCATTGTCATTTCCGGGGCATGTTAGTCTCCCATTCTTTCAGGCTTTCAGCACAGATTACCTTGAACTTCCTGACAAAAACTCACAGCAAAATATAGTGAGCTCCAGGCCTTCCATTTTAAAATGGACCCTCCTGCTTTCCAGCACACAGGCAGCCATTTTGCATTCTTCCAAAACTCTGCATCTCTAGTGAACTTTTAACACAGAGAAATAGCTGAAAAAAAATTTTTTTCCCCTTACCTTGCCTCAGAAAGGGCAAATGTTCTATATTTTGCTCATAAAATAGTGGCGGGGAATGAGACTGGATAATCTATGCCGTTAGTCCTGAGAATTGAGAAGTTTGATGGTAACCATATTTTCAGGTAATAATGTAAAAGTAACAATATTGATGTCTCAGAATCAAAATAATTCAGAGTTTATTCAATGAAATTCCTTCAAAAGAAAGGAGAGTAATAATAAAGAGTAAAACTACCTCAAAAATAGGATCAGAAGAAACACTAAAAATAAAACTAAAGAAGCATATTGGTTCATAAACTATATAAAAGGTATCTGTGCCTATCATTTTAAAGGTAAGCATCATATTAGAAATGTGTTAATAAAGAGACACATAGAAATATAAGCATATTGGTATTCTTCCAATTCAAATAACAGTATTATATTCAGTATTGATAAGTAAATATAAAATAACATGTTTCTATAGAAGAGTTTCAATGAGATAAAATGCTAGAACGCAATGGTGTGTCCTCTGAAAAGCACAGACCTGGGTTCAAATAGGATCCACGTGACGTATTCACCGTAGGCCACTGGTCTCGCTGGTTGACCTTCCTCGTGCCTTTGCTTTGTCTGTGAGTGACAGCAGCATCATAGAGATGACCACACAGCCATCAGTAATTTCCCACTTCCCTGGACCATATATTATAACAGAAAGCTTGAAAGAAACAGAATAATCTGAAATTGCTTTGAATGTAGAGATGTTCTGACCTGCCTTCTCTTCCAGTAAATAGTTACTCTGTGCCCTGAAAACTTTGCAATGGAACTAATATCCTAAATTGCTTCAATTTCCCTGTCGACTTCCTATGACTATAATATTGGAATACTTCCTAGGTGTTACAGTGTCCAAACCCAAAAATTCATGTGAGATCATTACAAATATGTATCCAGATGATTGGAGGATAAACCAGTCTAAGGCCTTCTACAAGAATTTAACTTTCAGATGTTTTCTATATGATTATACACGCTGTTCCTATTCATTTACCTGGAGTCTGACCCCAAATACTTTCTAAAATACATTTATCAAGATTGTACTATACATCTTAATTCTTAGTAAATGTTTCCTTTTGCAGCTTTTACAACTGGGACAGCCAAGTAGCTGTTTGCAATTCAAGTCCCAATTATCAAGTGATTGATGACAACCCAGACGGCTTACTTTTCAAATATAAAAAAGACAGAAAAATTCTCAGGGTGGATCCAAAGGTAATTCTGATTCATACTTGTATATCTTTGAAAACTTTATTGTTTCTACAATTATTCAAAAATTAAATAGTAGCTTCATGGAAGACATTTTATATTAAAAATGAGAATTTTAAAACAATATGCACTTTCTTAAAAAAAAACTCCAACATTTAATTAGTCATCAAAAATTAATGAGAAAGAATTGGGAATGTGAGTAGACCTTCAAGTGAGAACACCTCTCCATGCCCAGCTACAGAAAGAGTTCAACCAGCGGGCACTAGTTTTGTTCACCGTGATCCTGAAGGTGTCCACTTGGCATTTGCTCTGATTTAGGAAAACAAGACTCTAACTTCACATTTGTGTCCTGAATTTTAACATCACTACACATGGCTCTGACTGGTAAGAGAATGGCCATTAGCATGTGTCTAGTGTTCACTTGGAAAGCACATTACCTTAAATATTTTTTTTTTCCTTTGAGACAGGGTCTCGCTTTGTAGTTCAGGCTGGCTCTGAGCTCACTATGTAGCCCAGGCAAGCCTCGAACTCAGCAATCCTCCTGTCTCTGCCTCCCGAGTGCTGGGATGTCAGGCGTGAGCCACCATGCCCGGCAACCTTAAATATTTTGAAAACAAGCCCAACGATAGTTTGAACTAGCTAAAGAATAAATATTTTCATCTGGCATGTTTTCAAAAACTGCTGTTTCATTGCCACTGTTTATCATCACCTGATGTCTGGGGATGACAGGTGAGGGTATGCATAGTACCACTGTGTGCTTGGATAGTTAAGGGTTTCTTTTTTAACTTTTAAAATATGTTATTCACAGTCACCTGGCAGTATCAATCCAAAATCCAAAGACAAAAAAAATATTCCTTTAGAGTGAAGAAAATAATAATTATGGAATATTTGTTGATGTGGAGGCAAGGAGGAGTCGTAAGTAAGAAAGAGGAAGACAAGGTTTACATTTTTATCTAAAAACTATTCAGAGATTTGAAATAAAAGTTCTTTCATAACCACTTAATACAGTTCTTGTCTCGTTGAAACACTCAGTAACTGTGTGTCCAAAGAATAAAGGGGTGAAACTGTATAGCAAGGAATGGAAAGTCTTCAATCCATGAACTACAAGTATCAGAAAACCTGAAGCAGCAGCGTAAACAGGAGAGAAGCCTCTTCCTTGCGTGTGAGTCCAGAGAGCAGCAGGTCAAGGTCAGGCCGGCAGCACCTGACCACAGTGCACTGGACAGGGTGACCCGCATCCCAGACACTCAGGGTGAAAGGATCCAGAAGATGTGCACCGCTGCCTTCTAAGAAAGTTTCCCAAAACTTACCTCACAACTGGTCTCACATGTCCCATTGTAGCCACAGAGCCATTTCAAATCATACTGAAGACCGTTAAACGTAACCTTACTTTAGGTAGTCTTCAACACGTACCCTGCTTTAGCTTTTTACTGCACGGGAAAAAGTGAGGTTTAGTGGACAACTAGCAGTTTCTGACACATGCTACCTCTTTCCAAAGAATGTTCTTCTTTCTTGATCTCAGGCTTCTGGGTGAAATAATACTAGATCAGACAATCTCTAGAGCCAGATTTGTTATCAATCTATGCGTGCCAAACATGTTTATCAGTAGTTACTCTTTACTAATGTGTCTCAAGATGTGATTAGTTGAGGCAAGGATAGAACACTCAAACATTCATTCAATTTAATAGTATTCAGATCTTTTTCTTTAGAATGCTATCTTTCCTTTAGAATGTTATGCTGTACGTAAGTGTAATATTAACAGTTTCATGAAGATATGCAAAACAAATCTTCTAATCAGTTTGAAAGCAGTAAGACAACCTATTTAGGGGTCTAATTTTTAAAAAGCCATATTTCAAGAATGAATTATTTTAATGGATTTAGGGAATCATCACTGAATGTGAACTGTTACTTGAACAGAACTAAAACTTGCACTTCCAAAATAATCAACAATGAGATTTCAAAGATTTAGTGAATAATATAAGAAATATAGCATTTCCTTCTTATTTTCTGGAAGAAAAATATTTGAAGGAAAGTTTTCCAAATCTTGAAATAAGAACACGGATTTAGCTAAAGAGTGATAAAAATAAAAACAGTGAAAACTCGATGGTTTGGGGGTACTTTTTATTTTACTTGTGATCTATTTTATACATGTATTTTAATCATTTATTTTTGAAAATTAAATATTAATGTCAGATTTTCCAGAAAGAAACACTGACCTTGAGTATCAGTGAATAATCTCTGTACCTTACTTTGCTATGAATTGGCTGCATTTGCCTTGATAAATTCCATGAATCTCCCTGAATTTTAATGATGACAACTACATGATGAGGGTTTGTTTTATTTGTTTGTTTCATTTTGTTTTTGATCTCTAGAGTCGTTCTAAAGCAACAATCTGAATCTTCAGAAATCCTGGTTCCACTGAAACTGGAAGTACCTGCTTTAATAGGCAGCCATTGTGATTCTGCTATAGTTTGTACATGAACCACAGTTTTAAAATACTGTGTCCATACAACGACAGTAATTGCAAGAAATCTGACATACTGTCTCTAAGTAAAATAACATGTAGGTTTTAATTTTATGAAACAGGTATGAAACTAGCATGTATTTTTCTTGCATGATTTCTTACTTGTCCTCTTCAACGTTCCTTGATGTTTGGTATTTTATACATTCAACATAACATTCCTTATATACCTACAGGAAGAGTAAGCTAAAGTGTCTATTTTTAAAACTATAAAGTGAAAATAATTCCATTTTTATAATTGATGTTTTTCTTAATGATTTTGCTTGAAATTCCTCCAAAGATGTGCATCTCCTAAATCCATCAGTTAAGGTACTGTAAGATATTTTGAAGTGAACACATACCAGACCTGCCTTCCTTTTATTTCAAGTACTCTCTGTGAAGTGTTTTATGCTTAAAATTAAAGAGGTCAAGATAAATGAAAGGTCGAAACAGTGGTAAACAGGATGTGTTTTCTTTGTACAACACAGATGTAGACTCATTAATTCTGAAGTGTGGTTCCCATGAAACACATTTGTTTGTGAATATAAGAGTGGAAAAAAAAACTGTGCAGGTCTTAGAACAAGTAATATGAGTTCATTGGTCAAAAAATTCCAAATGCAATAAGAGTTTGGTTGCATTGAAAACAGGACCACTGGCTTGAACTTCCCTGCAGCTGTGTAACATCTGGAACAAATAAGGCAAGTTTCTATTTTTGAGTGAAGAATGCTTGTCTGAGTGATTCACACCCACCAAAATGTTTCCAGTATATTATCTTTAGAGGGCTTGAGTAGAAGCACTTTGCACTTACTTCTCAGTATTCTGTGCACAGATAAATCACACAGGCATTTTAAAATTATTTTTAGAAAAGATTAATCATGGCAGAGTTTGCCTTGAGTCTTAACATAATATAGGCGCTCTAAAACTGGCACGAAACAAGATGAGAGAACAGAAAGTATAGAATAGTTAAAACAGGGGAGGGTGAATTCTTATTTACACCAGTTTTTATCCCTATATTACTTCCATTCACTAAAATGGGAAAGGCCCTTGAGAATCAAAAAAGAAAAAAATACTTGGTTGATAAGTATTGAAGAAATATACACTAAAAAAAGAATTGGATAGATCATCCCCTCCAAATAGCAAGTGATGGTAATAATTATGTACACTATAAAATTTGAGTAGATTGTACTACTAATATTTCATAGATCAACAATAGTAAAAATGGGCACAGCTATTCCACTTTATATCCACCCAAATAAGTAAGAAAAATTTGGGAGAATTTACCATTGGAAAAGGTTTTTCGAAGTTATGGAGAAGTCTTTATTTTCATGTATGATTTCAAATCTTCTTGTGTGGTCCCAGGAATATGTAATTTAATTTATCTCAATGAGACTATTAAATTAAAACATGTTTTTGACTTGTGATGAGATTCACCTTAAGTGACCTGCTCAAAGTTATAAAGTTAATTACTAGTAGAAAGGTTCAATTTAAATATTGTGAGACACTGTGGAGAAGGCAGAGTAAAACTTCAACCCTTGCCCTTTACTAATAAATCTTTTTAAAGAGAAATAGGCATAACTGCCATGTAAGGCCATAAGTAGTAATTTGCAGAAAAGAAAATCAATACTTTGAGAATTCAGTTGAAAAAGCGATGACTCTTGATCTGGGGGCAGGAACCAATGGAGAGGGCTAGTGAGAGTCTGCAATGGAAAATGTTACGTGATATTGAAGGATATCACCTTGTGGCTAGGACTCGAGGCATAATTAGGGATTAAATTTACACAGGAGAGACCATCAATACTAGGGCTTAACTCTATTAGCCAAAATCCTCAAGTGTAGAAACGATGAAAAATTAGGTAGCTCTATTCAGCTGCTACATTGGTTTAGGAGTAAGATGGGAATTAAACCTGAAAATAGCAGGAAAAGCATTGTAGACAGCGCTGATGAGGAGCTTGGACAGGGTATGATAGAGCTGACAGGAAAGGGGACATTTGTCCAGGCACTCGTGCAGGAAAATAATATTTTAAGCTGACTGGAGATTAGAATTAGGGGGTCCTGCTATTGTAGTCAGGAGATTTCAAATTGATGTTTTCAGTATTCGTGCTACCTGACCACTCAGGCAAAGACAAAACTTAGAAAATGTGTATCTGTCTAGAAGAGGTAGAAAGGGAATCTCACCTCACCCAACCCTGAGCAAAGAAAATTGTACCAGAACAGCTATTGCATATACTTGCTTGTTAAATGTCTGACAATAAAACAAGCAAACCCAACCATACTCAGAGATCTCAGAGATGGCGTTGTTTGTGGTAAATAGCTGACACTGGTGAAATGAAAGACGCTGCTATAGAAGAATCTCTCAGGATGCAGTTTCACAGAGCTTGTCATTTGTTTGCTGCTGTGGTGGGATCTATTCTGTTTTCCTTATGTGTCACACTACCCTTTACTGTACACAGATGCCCTTGCTCCTCTTCATGAAAATGGCTTACTTTGATCAGCCATTAACAATGAGCTAATTTAGAATGTAAATTCTCATCAAAGGGTTTTTTCCAAAATCAAGTCTAACCCTCCCTGAGTTGACTGGTAACAATTCTTACCAGTTCCCTGAACCCTCTCCTCTTCCTTTCTCCTCAAAGTGACCAATCAGAAGAACTACAAGATCCATCCCTCAAGAGTCAAATTGAATCCAAAGATAATTAAGCCCAGGAATCTGTATTTTCAAAAGTCTGCCTCAGGATTAGCTGGATTTGATATCTACTGCCTTATATTATAATAGCATATTGGCTGTTACTTCATCTTACGGTTCATGCTTAAAGGAATCATAATCCATATAATAAAATGAAATTTAACACCTTTTATTTAAGTGATTTAATATATATATTCTAGGTCTGCATAACAAAGGAGAGAGAGTACAGAGCATATACCAAAGACGTGTGGATAACCTTCACAGAAATATAGCCACATTAGATATTTTAGCTGATAAATTGCTGCTATTTCTCTATTATTTGGGTCATGATAGTAGATTTGGATATGATACTTATTCTTGCCTTCTATACTTATACTTTCATACTTATCATTGCCTCCTCTAGAATCACTTTCTGAAATACATTTTTCCAGAGGCTAAAATGAAGCAGCATACATGACAGAAACCTGTATAGGACATATTATGAAAGGAACATTAAGAATTCTTTCTGGTTGTTTTGTGATTACATTCCTAGTACTACCATCATCTCTACACATGACAGGTGCTCAATAAACATCTGGGGAATGAACAAATTGAATATTAACATTTGCTAGAGAAGTGAATGGTAGGGCCAAGAATAACCCTGGAAACTTCAGAGGTTAACTTGAAAATGTTTTAAGACCTCATGTGTTAGAAACGCGTATAAAGCTGAAGGTATTCTTAGATGAAAACTACTAGAATAATTGACTCTGACACTTTGTTCTGGTGCTAATGAACTGAATCTTGAGATTCTTCTCAGCCTTGGAATACCGACTTTAGGAGTCCAGGGCAAGGACAATGTATTAGGTGCAGGAGTAAATGAGAGAGATTAACGTTTAGAAATTATTGTGTAGTATGCAGATGCTAAAAACAAACATGTAGAACTCTATTTTTCTATGAGCAAAGAAACACTTAATATTTAAAATCAAAATACATTTGATCAATAAAGACATTTCCAGGTCTCACTTGGTTTTTTGTTTGTTTGTTTTGTTTTGTTTCTTGAGGAAGGTTTCTTCAGCATCTTCCTGCAGCTCCTCTTGCCTCTGCTTTGTTCTCACCCGCCCCAGAGCTCTGCTTCCGCCTCCCAGTGCGCTGACTGCTCTTGACTCCCTTCACCGCCCAGCCTCTCAGTCGGGGCTCTGGACCTGCACTCCTGCAAAGGGAAGCCCGTAGCTTTCCTGCATCCCTTAGGCACAGGGTAAAGGTCTGATCTCCCACAGCTCCACCCTCTGTTGAAGATCTTCAGTTTTACAGTCTTTTTTGAGGGACCAAATGTATTTCTTTTTGAACACTAAATCTCCCAAACAACGTGCTACCTAGCATAAGGATAAGCAAGACTATGATTTCTCTGCAGCCATCAGTGAAGCCCTCTCAAACTCTACTGAGCCCCTGTGCTCTGCTGGGCCAGTGAGGCAGAGGACGTTACTGAATCACCAGCACCGCTTTCTGGTCTGTGGATTTTCCTTTGAGGTCTCTTGTTAGTTTTAAACTGTGGCATAGTCATGTTCATTAAGTAAAGCTGAAGTCTTGCCAACTTTCTGGTTTTGCTGCCCAAATTACTAAATATTTGGTTGATTGTACCCTTAAAACATCCACATACTAAGTAGCTTTTAAACATTTTCTCCCCTGGGTAATCACCTGGTATATCTAAACCGAAAGTCCACCACATAAAAATTAAGTATTTACTCAAGTAACTACTGATAAAATCAGTGGGTTTAAAGAATACATGAACAATTACATAATAGAGGTTGGCTTTTATGAATTAAAGCTTAAACTTAAACGTCATGTCCTCCTCTTGACCTGGAAAACTGGTTTTAACTTTATGTGGAGTACTTATAGAATAATCCCTAGAGATAAGCACATTGTTATAAAGTGTCCAATTTGTGAACATATATATGAATTGCAGCACAAGAAAGATGAACTAAAGGAAAGAAAAACATAATTTTGAAGCATTATACATTTACTAATGCTTAGTAACAAGAGAATAAACATGATAACTGATAACCCTTCACTATATGAATTGAATATCTACAGTGAAAAGTATATACCCCTACAAAATGTAAATGACAAAAAAGTTACATTTAAGTTTCCAAATATTACAGTAGGCTAAATCAAACATGATACCAGAGGCAGGAAGAATAATATGACCTAGAGAAATAAAACTGGAGTGATTTGAGGAAGATAATTTAACCACCAATTCCAGCTCTTTTTTTTTTTAATTTTTTTTTTTTTACAAAATATCACAGATGAAGCGTTATGGGAAAGAGTGGAGAGTTAGTTTCTTGAATGTATGAGATGATTAGGAACAATATAAACATTTTTTTCATTATCTCAAAGACCTGATACTTAGTGACGAAGATGCAGGTTTAAGGAAGCTCATGAGTTAGACATTGGGTCACTGAAGACTCAAGACCTCAGTTAAAGAACTGTTCTTCCTTAGATTCTTCTGGTCTGAAAGTACAGGAGATTCATCCATTCCCGTGACTCCTTCTCAGCCATTCACTGTCCTAGCAAACGCATATGACCTGGTGCATCCAAACTCCAAAAGAAGATGAATACTGTTGATGTTTGTCAAAATGTAGAACAAAATAGCACAAATAGTGATTAAGGGTATTAGCTGGAAAGACCTCATATGGACAATGTCTACGCAGCTGTTATCACCTGGGATATCCTTAGCAGAGAGCAATGACCCTGGTCTTGTGCACTGCCTTATACAGCTAAAGCAAGAGTTAAAAATTAGTATTAAACAAAAAATTAACAAAAATGCCGATAGGGATTTGGTCCATGAACCACAGTACTTCACAATCCTCTTGCTTTTTTATTTTTATCTCATTTTCTTCCTTTCCCTTCCCCTTTCTTCTCTCTTAATTGCATTAGCATTTGTGTTCAAATTTTTCTAGACTTTAGCTTCTAAAGATAATGGCTCCTTATAGGGTATAAACTCTTTAATATTGCACTGGGCTGGGGGTGGGGCTTAGTGGTAGAATGCTTGAAGCCCTCATTTCCATTCTTATCACACAGTGGGAAAAAAATGACTCCGTTTTTACATAGTGAACTTTTCACCTCTGGGAATCAGATGTAGGGCCTAGCGCATTTTAGGAAGACTCTCTGCCGTGGAGCTACAACCCGAGCCCCTGAATTTTTGGTGGCTAATATACTGCCTTCAAAATTTAGCTTTTGACATGATTAAAACTCTTGGCCATATTAAAAAAAAATGTCCAGTCCCAACTCGGTAACTGGGAAAACTACCTCTTAAGCACATGAGGTTCTCCGGATTGGTTCTAGCCTTTTGGGAAATCTAACTTACTTTAAAAACATGACAAGATTTTTAGAGCTATCTAAAACTCAGAAAATTTTGACATGATCATATGCACAACAGTATCCTAATGTTTCAGGAAATTAAAAAAAAATCTACCTCCTTAAAGTATTCCACTTAAGAACTAAAGACCAAGAGCTCCCTTAAATTCCTGGAAGCAGGTGGGAGGGCTCAAAGAACTGCGAGCAACTTCCTCAGGAAGTGAGCCTCCCGGCTCGCGCAGGGAAAAGCCATCTGAGGAGCTCAGTGTGTTATATGTATGTACCAACTGCCCATAAATAATATAATTATTATGTACAACATATGGGACTAATAATAAAAAAATAAATACATAGACTTGGAGCTACCAAGATTTTATTAGCGCTGTGATTTAGGGAAAATGACTTGACCTTTGGCACATATCCCCAACTCTGCTTTTTCATCTGCAAAATCTGTGAGAATACCCATTTGATAAAAGGTTCTTATATAAAATAACTGCCACCGCATAGATGCCCAAGAAATGCCTGTTACTCCCTGGAAGTGTGTTGCATCCATAACTATGGAAGTTCTCAAAGGATATTCATTTTTAACTGCACAAGTTAAAAATTAGAAATAATCTACATGCCCAGGATTGAGTGCCAGTGGCCTAAATTACTATACATCCACACAAGGAAATAGTATGCCCAAGATGTGTTTAGTGATGTTGATAGACCATTATGAATTGTATTAAGTTGCCCTATTGAGTGAAAAAAGCAAATCATAAAAGTGTAGAAATATTCTATCCCCTAAATTCATCATCACTTACAAATATTCATATATATGGACATTAACATTTGTGTCTGTTTTCTTTCAATGGACAACTCTGGACAACCGAGTTTATGGATGTTTTTCACTCCCCTTTGGACATATTTCTAAAATGGAAATTGCTTAGGCAAAAGAGATATACCTTGTAAGTTGCAGGATCATTTACAATGATACCGGTATTGTTTAAGTCTCTCTATTCATTTAACTCGGATTATTTGCATGCTTTTGTACCTGCGTGAATTTTACCACCCACATTTCTATGGAGGCATTTTTATTTGCATTTTTATTACTGGAATGAATATTGCTTTCATATGAGTGTTAGTGTATTGTATTTTACCATCTGTAATTGGTAACTACATTCTACCTACTTTCTTATAAGGTTTTAGTGGGTTTTTAAAATCAGTTTTTAAATATTCTGTGTATAGAGGATTAAATTCTTGTAAAATACCACAATGTAGGCATCTATTTTTAACTTTATCATGGTTTTAAATTTTGCACGGTCCACAGTACCAACTTGACTTTCTAATTTCTTTCATTGTTTCTTTTTTTAAATTTTTTTAAAAAGACGTCTCATATTAAGAAGAGGAAAACTTCCATTCAAATTTTTTTCTAATCTTGCTTATGATTGTGTTTGTGCGTCTCAATTTAAATCTCTCCTGGGATTTAGTGGGGCAAAGTTGGGGTCTCTTATTCTGTATTCTCAGCCACCCTTTTTCAGTCACTTAGTACTGTCGGTCTCATCCCACTCTATACTTTTTCTCCTATTTTGTACTTCACTTCGTGTCTCTCCTGAGACCTACAAACGGCTTCAGGCAGAGTCTTTTCTCAGCTCCTTCCAGCGCTGTGAATCTGAAGTGAGAATGTTCTGCACACTGCGTTCTCTCGACCTGCCGCTCTGTTTGCCCCTGCCGTGTGTGTGAAACCTCTCTTTGCACTCTTGTTACCTACGTTAAGAAACAGTTTCTAAAAGAAGATAGACTCGTCTTCCTCCTCTTGATAGAAAATGAACGTGTGCCAAAAGAAATGTTTAATTCATGAATTAGCGAGGGTCTGTAAGACGTGATGGCTGGGTCAAAGGAGGATTCAAAGAGCAGAGGGACAAGGGGAATAAGGATTTCTAAAGTGAATTTATGAATAAATGCAAAACTGATTATGTCAAAATCAAAGATGAGATCTCTCCCTTTGGACATGACTACTTTGCACTCCTGGCAAAGAATTATTTGATTATTGGATTTCTACAAGTGAGTGAGTTATCCTAGAGCGTAAAGATGATAAGGAACTAGATAAGCAAATGATCCCTATACTCGCTATTTGCTTTTCTGCACTTCAGACTTTCACAGGCTGTACCAGCAGTTTCTTCTCCTCATTCTATCACTATAATTTCCACATATGATTATTCTTGACCATAAAACAAATCTTACTTCATTATTTTTGCTTTGTCAGACAATAGGTATAAGAAAGTATTGTCTTACAATAGAGGATACCTTAAATATACTCTATTATTTGTTGTGCTGGGGGTAAAAAACCAACCCTGAGAAATTCTCTGTACTGTACCAGATTTCACCTGTAATATCTATAACTTTGTTAATTGTTCTCTTTACAGTGTCTCCAAAGTGTCCTAAAGTTTCGTATATATATGATATCATGTTTTAGACCCTGCAGCCAAAATTAGGCCATATTGCCTGGAAGAGCTTTACAGACATTACTTCCATAAGAGTTAAACTTTATTACATTAGCATTGTTTCAAATCTGACCTTCTAGTCAAGACCTTGGTTTTATATACCTTCTAGTAAGAATGACAAGTGCTGCTTACTGAATTTATGCAAGTTACTAAATGGTCACTGAAAATAAGGATACTTAATAGGAACTTCTGAATCTTCCAGGAATAAGTGGGAATTGGGCAGCACTTTAAAATGGTGCCTTTCCGTTTATAAAAGTAGAATCTACTATATTCCTGTGGGTTACCCATAGATTAAGAAAGGGAAAGTGTGTTCTTATATACCCGGTAAATAGAATGCTTTAAAAAATACCCTAAGGAAATAACCACAAGTTTTTTGTTTTGTTTTGTTGTTTTCTCAGTGGTCCGTTCATTCCCACTGCAATGAATTCCTGCTCTGGTGACTCTTCTGTTAGTCATCATGCACTGCCCTTCCCTTTGACCTGTAAAGGCTCCTGGAAATCTTGACTCAGTCTGTCCGTGGAGCATCCTGCAGGTTCTCTGGTGACTATGATTTCAGCTTTGATATATCAGTGTTTAGAGCACTGGTCTAGTCCTCTTCCAGGAGATCCTGAGACTTCTCAGTCGTTGAAGACAAAAATCCTGGCCTGTTACCTGTGAGAGACTTCAGGGAAAATTAAAGTAAAATGTTACCACCCGCAAGTGATTCAGAAGTGAAATGATCGTGTGAAATGATTATTTTCATTACGAACCTTCATCTGAAAATTGTTAAATGTAAAGAGTCAGATGAAGGTTCGTAATGAAAATAATACCCCTGATAAAAATTGTAATACTTTCTGTGGCATAGAAAACAAATTAACCCAACACAAAAATTAGGTAAAGCATCTCTAATGAAAACTATTGAATCTATTTGAGAAATCTATGAATTGTATATGTAATTAAAAAAAATGTGTGGGACTGGAGATTTAGCTCAGTGGTTCCAGTGCCTGCCTACCAAGTGCAAGGTCCTGAGTTCGATCCTTGTAACCATGTACGATAATACCAGGCATAGTGACTCACACCCACCAGCAATTGGTATCATATACCACAATGCCGGGCATGGTGACTCACGCCTGTAATCCCAGCTTTTGGGAGGCAGAGTCAGGAGGGTCGCTGAGTTCAAAGCTTGCCTGGGCACCATACTGAGCTCAGGGCCAGCCTGAACTACAAATTGAGACCCTGTCTCAAAAAAAAAAAGTATGAAAGGAATTTTGCTGAAAAGAATAATCTTGAAATATGATGTAGAATAATTCTGAAATATAATTATCAATATGAAGAAATTCAGCAAGTCTCAGTTAAGGCATCAACATATGTAAACAACACCTGAAATTATACCTGATGACAGGGAACTGTTTTTAATTTAACATCATCAGTCAAAGTAATGCTAGAACACAGGAAAAGGTGATGAGAATATTCCTGAGAGTGGCAATTAGTGCTGTTTGTGAGGATAAGTGTGTGTAATACCCCAAAGGCAATGACTAGACTCTAGGATCTTTTCATAAAGCATGTAAAATTTCTGAAGTATTTATGTTTATAATGTTCTGTTTATTCAAATTAAGCTGGGAAAAGCTGAATATATCTTCTAATTTGACAATTATTCTTGTGGAAGTCTACAAAATTACTTTTAGCAGTCTTTTTTAGGTGAAAGTCAAAGTTTTAAGTGAAAGGCAAAGTCTTTGTGACATTTTTTCTGAGGCCCCTCTGAGAAATCGCAAATGTGTTGTTAAGTGTGAAAGAGAAAATGTAATTTTTTCTACAATTCAGGACTCATTATGGGATGGCAAAAGTTAGGGAAAAAATGGCAAGAGTATTTGGATATTAAAATAAATTCAAACTGTCACAGAAATACTAAAGTAATATTTAAAGAAACATTTAAACAATAAAATGTTTTAAAATAAATAGATATTAATGTGATTATAAAGAGATATAGCTCTTTATATGTGAAGAATCTTCGTTCTATCAATTTTTTTCTTAAATAATGAAGAATGTAACAAATGAATTCAAAAAACAAAATTATCCTTGTAATACTCAGAAAATTTGCTAAATAAGCAGGTTTACAGGTTTTTGAAAAGCCTTTTATATAATAGGCAAATAATCAGTAAGCCAAGAAAGCAAACTCATTAATATTGGGCAAACTTTACTAATAGTTTTGCATATTTCAGCATCTTTTCAACTCAAATAAACCAAGGCAAGAGGTTCTGTTTCTAAAATTTGCTATTCATTTTATATCTTCACATGCCAGAAATTCTCCTGGGATCCATGAACACAAACCATTTTTATTGTAATAACAAGATATTATTTCTCTTAATACATTTATCATCACTACAATTATATGAATCAATCAGTATTTTAAAATGTCTCAATTTCAGTCTCCAATATGGTAAATATTGGTAGCTATAATCCACATACCTAAAAGGTTTTGGAATTCCATAGTAGGTCTCAAGACCATAAAGGGGTTCTGAAATGAGCCTGGGAAGAAGGAGGGAGAGAGAGGGAGAGAGATTGAAATTACACTATTACTATGCATACCATTATCCTCTACTATTCTACTGTTGCAGTCCTACTATAAAGCCCAAATCTACATTATCTTTGAAACACAAATGTGTACAGTAATTTTGCTCAGTGTGTATTATTTGTAGCAAGGTATCAATTATTCTTCCTAACAGTGATTCTTAAGGTAACTTCTAGAGGTAACTGGAAGTAGAAAATCAAGTAATGTCTTTCTCACACATTGTAGCAAACTAGAACCTTCATGTTGCAAATCTCTATATCTATAGGCTTATCTTTTTAAACAGATAAATTACACATTGAGGACCCAAAGATAAGCACTTTCCATTGGAAGCACTTACTATAAGCAAAAGCATGTAAATTTAAAAGTGTGCCTGTTAGTCATTATGTTTCCACTATTCCTAGTTAGAATTCCTAGCTGATACTAAATGAGTATTCACTACATAATTCAAGTCACTGTCACTCTACAGTTTCATGTTATTTAAAAGGTTAGGCAAGTGTATTCAAGCTAACATATTTTGAGCTTGAAATAGACAAGTAAATGGGCAATAAAAATTAGATACTATAAAACTAGATTCCCTTTGATACGTCACTCAGCAGAGAGTAAATCTCTGTATCCCATTAATCTGTTTACAGTGATCACAAGTGTTAGACCATAAAGCCAAATTCCAAAATCACAGCTATCACAAGTAGAGAATAATTTACCAATCACAGGCATTTCAAAGTCTAAAACAAAACAAAAATAGTAAAAATACAGTAGAAAACAGAGTGTCAGCGATGTTAATGTCTTATTGCTACTGAGGATTTACCTCTGAGGGCCCAGATAAGACAAGCCTATGTTCAATGTGTCTGGAGGTATGAACAGTTTCCTGCCACTGCCATTGCTCTACCCTCAGAGGAGACTTTGGGCATCAGCAGTAGCCCCTCCAAAAAGCTGCATGATAATTTTGTAAAAAGCACATGGTGATAACTCATACAAATACAAAACAAATGTGCTACGAATACCATTTCATTTGTTTGTGAGAGAAAGGATCTGAAAATGAATACAACCAGTTCAAAAGAGAATATAAATAGTAGATCAGGTACATACAGTGTTTAAAGAAAGTTAAAGTGGAATAGATGCAAAGTAGATCCCTATGCAGAGAGTTATTTCATTGTATTCTGGTAGACATAATTAAGTTGGACCTTTGTACCTACAGTATTGCATAATCAGTAGTCCTCTGCAATTTAAAGAATTCAGTGAATACAGAACAAGTGTAGAAATGATGTAAATAGGTCAAGAAATTTGGAAACTCATTTTTTACCATTTTAAAGACTTTATAATTTCTCTGACTCAAAACAATGAGTCCTGAATTCAGTTTTCAACTGATACAAGAAACTAAATTCTACAAGAGAAAGTAAGGGCCACACTAGAGGCCCAATTCTAAGTTTCCTTTCATTATATTACACAGTACATGAGAGGTCAAATAACACTATATACTGTAATATTAACTATATAGAAATCCAATGGCTGATATTCTCTAATTGTTAGTATTGTGTAACTCCTTTAGAAATTTCCCCTCTAAGAATCAGTTTCATTCAAGTCTCTCTGTTCTCCATTAATACCACATTAGCAAATAGTTACTCTCAGAGTTGCTCCCTCCTGGGGGGGGTGAATATAATTGAGAATACTACATAAGTGAACCAAATCATCATTGTGACATTATACTCTGGAGGGATCAAAAGCATATGAGATAACTACATTTGAGAAAGAAGTTTCTTATGAAAGCCACCACGGTAAGGCTCTTCCACAGTTTGAGCCCAAATTGAGACATTCTGTTTGACAAACTGAGAAATCAAGGTACGAGGCTTTCTCACTTACAAAGCCTCATCTCCTTTGCATTCTGTAGCCCTCTCACTGGGATTTCTACAAAATCAGTAACCCCTAGAAGTCATCAGAGTCTAGTCCAGCATGATATGAGATTACTACACTGATCCTGGGTACTTCCAGTAATGTTACAGCACAGGGGTCCTAATAAGCATCCTGAGAAAAAGCAGTCATGAGAGAAACACATCACGGTCTCCTTTGATTCGGCCTTTTTAGTTAATTCTGTTTTCCACAGTATTGAAGCAAAAAGAAAATTAACTTGATTCTGGTTACTGTATGGTCTTAACTGACCATGTAATTTGTGTATTTTAGGATCATCCAGGTGACAACTCTACCAGAATCTCTATCCAGACAGACCTCTACCTACAAGCTGTCATTTTTGACCACATCTCCAGAAGGAAGACTTAAGTGTCAACAGCCTAGATGGTTTCCTTATTGCTTGCTGATTTTAGACAAATTCTGAAGTTAGCAGTGAGAATCATAACTGAGTTCTACAGCTGGAAGGCAAATTAAAATAATAAAGGTTAATAGAGAAATTAGAAAGAAGACATTAATTCTCTTTACTGTAGAGCTGCCCTACCTCTTGATCTGATTTGAGGTTTTTCTTTCCTTTTCTTTTTTTTTTCTTAAAACCTGAACACTGAGGCTGATTGCAGCAGTCCATGGAAGAGAATCTTGTTGCCACTTCAAAGATGCACTAATGAGTGACATATTTTGTAGCTCAGATTTTCCAAAACAAAAATGTTCCAGGTCCCAGTGTTGCCAAATCTAGTGTATCCAACATGATGCCATGTGGTGGTATTGGCAAGGCTGGATCCTGAAATCACTGAATATTGATAAGGGGCCCCAAGTAGGAAGATGAGCACAGGCAACTCCATAGAAACACAAAGTTTTCAGTAAATACTACATAAGTAAAATCTAAAATATACCGTGAGATGATTATGAAATGAATAAAAGATTTGATGCACTTATGAGTCTGGCAACATGAATCTTGTGACAATGAAGTCGAAGACGAAGTATAAGGGGAACCAGACGGTTTTAGAAAAATAAGAGAAATAAACACATTATCGCAATGTGTCATCCAGGTGGTCTTGTACAGAGAAGAAAATATTCAGAATTCACTTTTTATTTAAAATGAATATTTCCTTACTCTTTTCTTTTGCATTCAATTCTCTTTCTTCTGTTAGCAATCTACTACTGAGGCAATTGAGTGAGACCAAGCAAATCTACTGTACATGGGTGTCAAGGGTGGGACATGTCAGGGAAGAAAGAGAGTCTGAGTAGAAATTGATGAGAAGTGTGTGTTCTGAGAGCTGATGGTGTAGCATGAAATACCAGACCCCAAGAGGGGTGAGTAGAGTGATCTGAAATTGGATGTGTGTGTATTGGTGTGATCTCATAGTTTTCAAAATATACAATGTACACCACAGATGCAGAATACATATATTTGTGTGTCTTGGTTATTTTTCTCATTATTGCAACAAAATAACTCACGCTCAAAGTTAAAGGATGAAAGGTTTATTGTAGCTCACTGTGGATGTTTCAATTAATAGTTGACTGGCTCCAAGAAAATGTGGCATGGCAGAAGAGAAACAGTTCATGGCAGGCCAAAGGCAGAATGATGTGAGGCAGCAATCAGTGAGGAATCAGCAAGCAGCAAAATGTTTACGCAGTGAAGTGTAAAGTATTAAAGCAGCAAGCTTCAAAGCAACCCTCTTTCTGTTCCTTCTATTTTATCCAGGATAGGGCAGGTAGCCCTCATATCCAGGGTGGGCAACCTTAATTCTAGCGTCAGACCATTAATCAATTCCATCATCACAACCTTAATCCCAGCATCACACACTCTAGATCCAGCCACTTCCACAAAGCTCCACCAATGATTGCATGAAGCTTTGCACGGACATCTAGAAACAAGCCATACCAATGTGCCAAAGCATATCCATGGGTATGCACATGTCTACTGAGACAGCAATTGTTTTTTTTTTTTTCTTTTAAGACAGGTTCTCGCTTTGTAGTTCAGGCTGACCCTCAGCTCACTATGTAACCCAGGCAAGCCTCAAACTCAGAAATCCTCCTGTCTCTGCCTCCCGAGTGCTGGGATTACAGGCGTGAGCCACCACGCCCGGCACTGTGGTATGTGGTATTGATTGCTGGTAGGCGTGAGTCGCCAAGCCCAGCATTCTATGTGGTCACTGGGATTGAACTCAGGGCCTTGTGCTTGTGAGGCAGGCACTGGAACCACTGAGCTAAATCTCCGGCCCAGAGAAACAGTATTCTAATATGAAAGAGTATACCTAGTAGCCAGATCTTAGTTTTTCAGCACCATTTTCCATGAAAAAAAAAAAAAAGCAGGAAAATGATTCAAGGCTAAGGCAAAGAAAATATAAGAATCTAAATAAGACTTTGCCAGAAAGCCAAGAAGTTAAAATGAGATTTATCAAAAAGACACAGAACCCAGCAGTGAGAAGTTTCCACTAGCCAAATCTGGGATGGTTTAGGAATCAAAATAAATAATGATAACATTAGGAATAAAATAAGTAACTATAAATCCATATTGACCCACAGACATGAGTAAATTGGAGGTTAGCTGAAGAGAGAATATTAACAATAGTCCTTCACAAAATGTCTGTTATATGTGGAATGATGGAAGTGGTGGAAGACACCACTCTCAGCAAGTGATTGAAGAAAGGATCACTAGGAATGAAACAAACTGATTTTGTGCACTACCTAGAAAGATTTATATCTGGATCAATGAGTCAAAGATCACATGTTGAATTGGAGCAGCAAGGCCTATCTGATGCAACCAAGGAACGCACCATTCCTTTTGTAACAGCTTACCAAAGTTGCATAACTTCAGTCTAATCAAGAGAAAATTCAGACAAATCTGAGTCCAGAGACATCATGCAACATAACTGGCCTGTAATCTTCAGAAGTGTCAGGTCATGAACACAGAAGAAAGACAGAGGAACTGTGCCACACCAGAGGAGACCATGGAGCCATAGCAACCAAGTAAGAGCCATCATTCTGAGTTGGATTCTGATACTGTAAAGGTAATTTGAGGACAACGGGTGGAAACTGAATTTTTTCTGAAGAATAGATGGTAGTAAAATGAAAATGTTTATTTTTAATTTGGAAAGTTATTTTGTGGTTATATAACATGATTTGCTTAATGGTAGGAAATTGCACTAAAATATTTGTGAGTCAAGGGGCATCATGTCAGCTGACTATAAATAATTCAAGGGGAAAGGTCTTTGTGCTTTGTCTGAAACTGTAAGTGTGAAATGGTTTTGCAATAAAATAAATATTTGCTTTATTACATACATTAGCTCAAAATCCTAGTTCTTTATACTTTGTAAGTACAATGTGTAAACCATATCATTCTCTTCATAGATTTGGCTAAGTTTGCATAATTGTTTTAATGGATTCTTTAGTAATTTAACTGACCAAAAATTTTTAAATACTTTAAATTTTACTCATCACTACCATTATATTTGGTTTTTCTAAGGATTTTAAATCTTTCACAAATAGATTCTCATAAAATTAAACAATCATTATAAATCTTATAAATTAAACATAAATATGACTCATATTAATGTTTTAATATGGCTTGTAAGTTGATAAAATATCAGTTTAAAATAAGTTCTTAATTAATTGGTCAAGTGCCACATTTTAAGTAGAAATAACAGAGCTTATCTGTCACATATATTATGTCAGCTTCTTATAAATACAATTTTAGAATGTTTTAATTACACATATTTGAAACCCTTTAAATATTTAGTCTATTTACAGCTCACACCTATATTTAAACCAAAGATTTAAAAACAATAAACACCAAATTCTATCCCATAAAATTTTGCATCATCTTCTGAATTGAATATATTGGGAATAAATGCTGAATGGAGATTCAAATTGGATTAGAGGATATATTAGTCAACCAGGACACTGCTGTAACAGGATAGTACACAGTTGGCATCTTCAAAAACAGAAATTTGTTATAGTTCTACAGAATGAGGTTTTTTGAAGCTGTGGACAGATTGAGTTGCTGTTAAGATCTCTCTTGCAGAAGACCGTGGTCCCACTGGATCCTCACGTAGCATTTCCTGTGTTCAGGCCTGGTTTCAGTCTCAAGAACCTCTCTGCCTCCGTCTCTCTCTGTGTCTCTGTGTCTTTACATCTCTCCTCATTTTATAAGACCCCAACTCAGTCTAGATTAGGGGCCACCATAAGACATTTGTTTTAACTTAATTACTTCTTTAAAGCCTTATCTTCAACATACGAACACCTGGTTTCAACTCATGAATTTTGGATGGACACAGGTCATCTAATAACAGCCCGTAGGCCATAAACATGCAGGACACTTTCTCATCATTATACTTTCTCACCTAATCCTAAGCCAAGTGTGGGCCTCAAAGTATCCCAGCATTATGCCTTTAAAATTGGAATTGTCTTGTTATCAAAGTGCCTTGGATTCAAGTTTTATATTACCCAGTGTTCCCTTCTAACGTGAGTTTCAAGCACTCTCTCAGAGTGACTGAGTATCATGAATTTATATGCAACCTCATTCTATTCCCGACTTGCCTTCACATTCTTGCTATCTTCAGGTCCACAAATCTTACAACAGTTAAGTGGCATCTGATTGAACTGAACATGTCTCTCAGTCCTGCCTTCCCCTGCTGTCGAAGTTTCTAAGGTCATGCTAATGGGACCACTGAGGCCTGGAAATGCCCTTCACGAAAGCTAATTAAGGTGACTTCCACCCAGTACAAAGGAAAGATTTATTAGCAAATGGTTATCCATGAATCCCGGGTAAACTAAGAGTACATTTAGCTGGAGCTAATGGTTGAATGTTGAGCTCAGGAAGGGGAATGTGTGAATATATGCAAGAACTGGCAAAAAGACCAGTGGGCCAGAGAGACAGGACCTAAGACCAAACTGGCCAGCTGGAGGGAGACGGAACAAGACACTGGGTAAAGCAGCAGGAGTGAAGAGCATTAAGCCCCAAACTGTCTGGCAAGCTGAAATTGATAATTAGCCAAAATAACTTTATCTCTCTAGACCTTGGCTCCTGGAGTTCCCTACGGAATCCAAAACATCTATGATTTCTCCTTGCTATTTCTCCAATTTATTTATAGGCTCAGTGGAAGAAAATAGTCTTGAAAGTTAACTATAGTTTTCTCCAGAGGATAGTTTAAGGATACTGTCCACGATTCTGAATGAGGGTTGCAGAAATCCAATTTGAAATTTTTTTCATGAAAACATAGGGATGTCTCCCAGAACTAAAGGAAAGACTATGTCTCATTCCAGAGATAATATAATAACTATTTTTTAAACATTTGAGTGCCTTAGAACCCTATCACTACTTAATTATTGTTCTTTTCATTTTCTCTTTACAAAACAGCTTTTGTACTTTTCAGGAATTTGGGTTATAGCAGAAAATGTGGTTCGAGTGTCTAATATTCTCTGCCTCTGTCTCTGCCTCCCCCCATACATTCCATCATCCTTTGTTTTTCCAGAATTCCAGAGAAGGATCATTGCCCAGCTTCAATCAGGAGGCTGTGTCTACTAAAGTTTAAAATGGTCAGGCTCTACAAAATTATATTTTTCACAATTACAGAGATGAGGGTAACCTTGGGGTTGGTTGAGATAAGCGAGTAATTCTGTGGCAGAACAATATATCACGTTCAATGGAACAGCGAGGTAGCATAGGGAAGAGTGAAAGGAAGCCATCAGGGATGTTCAGGTGCTGGGTCCCTGAAGCAGTAATTCATACATTTTATTGTTTAATTGATTTTATTGGTACATTTTATGCATACATTATGATCACATTCAACATTGAAAATTTATATCTGTATATGACACATGCTGACTCCTACTTGTTACCATTTCTATACCCTTCCTGCAACCCCCACCCCTTATATAAAAAGCTTGGTTTCCTCTTGTTTTTACCATCAAATTTTTTGTTCCCCTTCTTTATGTACCCCTATCTCCTTTTTCCCTTTGAACATTTTCTTCCTATTTCACAATACCTATCATACATTTTGGAACTCATTTGTGCCTTTAGTTTCTCATGCTAATGAAATGAGATTGTATTTACACACCTATGTCCTATTTATTTCACTTTATGAGTATGACCTCAAGGTACATCCATTTGAGAATAAATGAGTCAACCTTATCGTTCTTTATGGCTGAGTAGTACTCCACTTTATTTTTAAAAATCACATCTTCATCCAGTCTCCTGTTGATGGGCATCTGGGTATTTCCAAGATTTAGCTATCATAAACTGAGCTCCTATAAACATGGATGTACATGATAAGAATCTGTGATATGAATCTATTAATTATTTAATGTATAGACCTAGCTGGGAAATGCCAGAGTCAGATAGGACCTCTAATCCTAGTCTTTTGGGGAATCTCCACACTGATCTCCACAGTGGTTGCACCAGCCTTGAAGGAGTTGTAGCATGATGGATCAGGGTTCTCATGGTGTGTTTCCTATCTTGTAACACAACTTACTGAGGTAACCAGGTGTGCATGAAAATCCATTATATGACTGGGCTCTCAAACTTGCTGGGCCTTCTGCAATAGTATGATTTATAACAATAGGCAGTTACTGTTGTTTTACACTCAATAAAATTCAAGGAAATATCTGGTTATTCATTTATGGGGACACACGGTGAGCCAGATACTCTTCCTCGGGCACAATAATAAATAAGTCTTTCCTTTAATAAACTGACCAGCTTGGAAGAAAAAGGAATCTAAGGAATCTTGTTTTTGTTGCTGTTGGCTGTTGCTGCAGCTACTGTGAGTGGATTCCACCCTCCTTCCCACATTATAGCTGCAAAAGTGCCTTAAATTGTATGTGAACACAGTTGAATTTGAATATTTATACTCCACTGTCCTTGGTAAACTTTCTATGGGAGCAATTCCAGTTGATATTCTAGGATTATATAAATGCACATGATACACAATGACAATTTTATTGCTTCCTTTCTTTTACAGAAAGAACTTGGAGAAGTTGCTTTCTCTTCTTTTACTACTTTTACATCTCATTATATTATCCGAGACATTCTAGACCATTATTAAATAATGATGGTCCTGGCTTACAGGGAAGCATTCTCCCAAATGTGCTTTCCCTACCCCTAAAGTACACATAGAAAAATCAGAAGGCCAGATAAGGTTGCAAAACTCCACGATATATTTTGATCCCAGGAAGCCACAGTGAGACATATTACTGATGCAGAGAGGTCCAGTTTTGCAGGTTTGTTTAATCCGGGTTCCATTTCACCATGGAACACTTAATTACTGTCCCTAGTGCCTGATATTGTCTGTTTGCAAGCTTCAAGAAAACCTCACGTATTTAAGCACAAAGGGAAATGGGTTGGAAATCAACTGAGACTTAGGAAGGAAAGAATACTGAGGGATCCTGAAAGCTCGCCTGTCTGACAACAATGAAGTGGAATTCCAGTCCCTCCAGTTTCTGTCAGTCAACCCCAAATTTCAACTTCTCAGTAGGACAAAACCGACCATGTGCACTAGGTTCAATATCCATAATTTCCGGTCACAGTCAAATGGACCCTAATATCTGAAAACTCAACCTTATACCCTAAGAGTTGTTTGTGTTGTGTTGGTAAGTATATTTCTATTCCTTATTTACAATAAGATCACTAGACCTGCGTGGCAATGTCTCCTTTCATATGAAGTTCTGACAATGAAGTGAAACTTTTATAATAAAATTAAGTTATATGATATGCTATGTGAATTTTGAGGTGCATTCCAGGTTTAAATGCCTCCTTTTCTTCAAAAATTCTTCAAATTTATTTGCTCTTAGGTTATTTGGATCTTCTGTACTTGTATTATTAAAGTGTTTTCTTTCTCTTTCCTCTTTGCTAAAAACTTAATATATGGGCACAAAATATCGAAATCTGGCTATTTTTTAAATTAATTGACTTCATTTTTGAGCAGCATTAGGTTTACCAAAAAACTGAGCATAAAGCACAGATATATCCCTATATCTTTTCTTCTACATGTATATACTGATTCCCTTGTTAAAATTTGGCATTCGTATGGCATATTTATTATAAATGGTGAACCAATATTGAACAATTGTTAACTGAAGTCTATGGTTTCTAGTACAGATCATTCATTGTGTTATTCAACTCTCTGGATTTTAGCAAATACATGCTGTTTTGTACCTACCATTACAATATCAATCCAAGTAGCTTTTCTACCCTAACATTTTTTTTTGCAGCTCCCTGATAATGCATGAGCCTGGGGGAATCCTGAAAGCTGATCCACCCTCTCTGAAGTTTATTTTATTCCTGTGCCTCTTCCTTGATAAGAAGCCTGTTCATATTTTTCACTTGCTTTTCAACTGAGTTATGTTCCTGAGTTTCAAAAGTGTCTTTATATATTTTACATGTAAATCTCAACAGTTAAACCATATTGTTCTAAAGTTTTTTTGAGAAAAAGTTTTATTTATTGTTTAAAAGAAAGTCGTGTTTTCTCTGTCAATTCTGAATATTAATTTTTCTTGGAGAAACAATCTCATCTATATCAATAAAATGTTCTAATATTTTCACAATACAGTACATGAGAGATTTGATTTTGAGAGGCTTACCTTTTTTTGTGTTATGATTCTGGTTTTCTACTACTTTGGTCCTATTTTTAGTCTTCATCATATCCTTCGTGCTTTTTGTAGGTGTGTTTTGTTTATCTCAAAGTCTGAATTGAGATTAATCATTCATTTTCCTTTCTCCTGTTTATAATCATCAGAACATGTATAAAAATGTTCCTTCTGTCTGTGGCTTTCTCCATAACCAACAAATTCTATGAGTCATGATTCTACTTTTTCCTATTTCTAAATATTCTATATTATGTATTTGTAATTTTCTCTAAACTAAGATTGTGTTTGGATTTTTAAACTTTAAAATAATCCTCATTAGCTTTATCTAAATTTGTGAATATGGTTTCTTGTTTTCTTGCACTGTGGTCAAAGAATCTAGGCTTTATACCTTTGAATTGTGGGGATTTGTTCATGTTTTCTTTGTGATTTCTTTGTGATATACAATTAGTTCTTATTTTTTAATTAACATTCTACAGATGAAAAAAATCACGTATCTGTTTTAATATATATTTAAGGTTTATTAACATTTTATTCAAGCACTCTGGCTCTTATTTTTTCATAAAGTGCGTATGTGTACGGATATGTTGCATTCAGCCTGACTTATACATTCACTTTCTTGGCAAATAATTTCAACAATTTACAAATAGGAAAATGAACGTAAAATCCCTTTCTGCGCAGCCAGGGAGCCAGTGAAGAGGTGAGGCGGGGGCTGCACACTTCAGGACACCTGCAGTCTCAAGTGGCTCCCGGAGTGGACACTGAGTACCTCTCAGTTACTGTTTCCCAGACCTGACGTTCTTCCTCACACTGCCGTCCTCCAGAAATGACACCCCTGCTGTCAGTTTCTCGTCTTCCAGAAGTCTGAACTCGTGCGTGATGAATAGTATTTTATGCTTTTACTTTTATATACTGGAGCTCATTGCTACACACTCTTCCTCACTGATGCACACTCAGAATGGACGCAATCTGCTCAGTTCAACAAATTTCTTCTGAATCTATTTCACTCTTCCTATGAAATACACACCATAAATAACATCCCATTTTAACCAGTCTAGTACTGATTATGCTTGAGTAGCTTTGGGTCCAAGCCATTGTCTTCAACATTTCTTTTTCAAGTGTTTTTGTGTAATGAAGTGTGTGTATATATATAGGGATGAAAAAGAGCGTGTGTTGAAATCTTGATAGATAATATCAAATTGCCATCCACAACAGTCATAACCCTGTAGTGAATAGTTAGATCTCATGAATTATAGCTCTTTGTAATATTTTTATTATTTGCTTTTCTAGTAGATAAACATTTATAGTCTCTTATAGGTTTAAATTGTAATTCTTTAATTGTAAGTAACTTTGAACATATTTTTATACAATTATTGAATGTTTTTACATTATTTTTTCATTTCTGCTATTTCTTCTGTTATTTTCTAACTGGTTTGGAAAAGTTTTAAATATATGAAAGAAATTATTTTTCACTGAAACATGACATGTAAGTATTTCTTTCATTTGACTTATTATTCCTTAATTCTGTATGGTAACTTTGGTTGTGCAAAACAGTTTACTTTTTAAATGGTTATGTTCAGTTATGTTTTTCTAATAGTGTTTGTATTTCATGGCAGAAAGAATTCTTCACTCCAAAATAATAAGTTCTAAATTTTTTTCTGGTACCTTTGATCCTATTTTTAGATATATATTTTTGTCTACTTGTGATTCATTTCCATATATATAATGAATGATACAGAGATTTAATATATTTTATAAATAGCTATTAATTTTTCTTAGCATAATTGTTCAAAGTATCTACTTTGTCTCTATATTTTTTATTACTGGGGCACTACCAAATACTTCAAATATTTTTCTTATCGTAGACTTTAATAGGTGTTAGGTAACATTCGTTGCATTTTTTACAGTTCACACATTGATTTTTGACATTATCTTTAATATCATTTTGCAAATTCCAAAATAACATATAAAGATTAATCAAAGTAACCATTTCAAGTAACACTTGCCCGATAGTAAATGTGTACTAAGAATGAATTTTAGTTTCCTAAGTAACATCTCATGTGAAGTAGAATCTGTCTTGATGTTATTTGTGCTACCAGAGAAGATAGTGACCTTTCCATTGTCTCTCCTGGGTACCTAGATGTTGTCTGAATTCACTGCTCACATCTGGCTAACCACAGCCAACTCCATGTAACTCTCCTTATAAATCACCTAGGTAGTGAAGGGATCCTCAGTCCAGACCCATCTTTTCTCTTCTGTCCATGATCCAAACATCAATAGACATCATTCAACACTTACCCCTGCAGTACACATTTACCAAGATTCTTTGTGTCTCTGCTTAAGGGCATGGTACCTCCTAGAGTGTCGCTACCATGACAAGGACCTCCTCCCTGCTTGTACAGTTGTCTTAAGAGGAGGGTGGAACAGAACAGGGCTACACAGGTCAAAGAGCAGAGTTTTATAACTGTGTACTTCAGAGCCCTGAGGTTATGATTAAGAGCAGGAAAGTCCAGGGCCGGAGGGCTAGCTCAGTGGTTCCGACGCCTGCCTCACAAGTGCAAGGTCCTGAGTTCGATCCCCGGTAACCACATGTAATGCTGGGCGTGGAAACACGCCCACCAACAATCAACACCGCATACCACAATGCCGGACGTGGTGGCTCACGCCTGTCATCCCAGCACTCGGGAGGCAGAGACAGGATTGCTGAGTTCGCAGCGGCTTGCCTGGGCACCATAGTGAGCTCAGGGCCAGCCTGAACTACAAGGTGAGACCCTGTCTCAAAAAGAAAAAAAAAAGAGCAGGAAAGTCCATCACAGAGGGGAATGAAAAGCAGGACTGCGACACCAGAACACATCTCTTCATGTTTCAAGAAACACCTCATTTGGACAGAAGATGGCATTATTTTTAAAATAATGTCTAAAGAGGGGAGGACAGAGCAGTAGAAAAACTTCTGTCGAGCTTTTGTAGTGTAGAGCAGTAATAGTGACTCTTAGACATCAAGTGCCCAAACCCACTCATTTCTTACAAAATGCCAATACTTAAATTAACCCTGAGGACTGAGATTTGAGTTTAGAGAATGGTTCCTGGGGCAGCTTGTTTTGCCTGCTGAGAGGGTTTTACACAGCTGCTGCGGCAGGTGTGCCACGAGGTCGCCATCACCGGCGGAGATCCACGTTTCCCTACGTTAGTACTGTGGACATTTCGGGGTGGATCATCCTCAGTTACGGAGAACTGCACATTGTGGATACTCAGTAGCCTCCCTGGCCTCCAGGTCATAACAAACCCTTTATCATGGGTCAACCAAAGGTGTCTGCTGCTGCTATCAAAAACCCATTGTTTGGCAAAATTGTCACCAGTTGAAAAAAACCTGCTTTTGTATATTGGCCTACAGGTGAATGCATAAAGTACCTGCATATCTTTCTTTAGTTGACAACTTCACTTTTGATAACAAATCAGGTTTCTCACTGTAGTTTGTCAGCCCTTAGTACAGTTTTCCTCCAGACTCTTAAAGTATAAAAAGCATCCTCCTGCTGTGATAGCATGTGTTACCACTCTCCTTAGAGACTTCAAATAGTAAGTTACAACTAGAGTAATAAGAAATTTATTAGTTAAGAATGACCAGCAAGTGAACATAACTTAAGTGGTTTCTTATTTGTGAGTTTTAAACTTGAGTAACCTAGTAAAACTTGTCTAAGAAGTGAACACCAGGTAACATTACCAGGTTTTGAAGCACTCAAGTCTCCTTCAGGAGGTAGTTTCTAAGTTCTTTCTGTCCCAGGAAAAGAATTGCTCAAGACAAGTGCAAATGGCAGCAAAGTTTTATTAAAGATGAGAAGAGGAACAGGCTCTACAAAGCAAGTATGAGCCAAGTAACAGCAGAAAAAGAAGTACAGGAGGATGGGCCCCCCATGCCAGAGAAGCACAGCGGGAAAACCTCAATGTGGACTGACCTTTCGTATCAACCATTCCTGAGGCTAAGATCAAGTCTAACCCATCCTGTTGAAAATCTGCTTGAGTTCTCATGACAAGTTCACATTCAGGGCTTGGACAACTATGTTCCGTGTGTCCTGGATTCTGTTTTTAACACCTCACACCTACGTCTCTAGCCAGTTTTATTTACCATGCTCTAATCTCCTGCCCAGTAACTGATGCCAGTCTTGAGCCAGTCTTCACTTTATGTGGTCAAGTTGGATCTCCAGTTTCTCTACATTTCTTTTCGTCCATTTTTATACTTTGGAAAGTGAATCAATGGATAATAACAGCTTTTGAATATTCACGTGGCTTTCCTAGTCTTTGATACTAACAATTCTTCTTACAGTGTTATTTACTTTTAAATATCACAACAGCTAATTTTCAACCAACAGAAATATTTAATATAAAAATTACTCATATTAGAGAATTTTCCTCTTCTTAGAAATAATTCTTCCTTAAGAAGTATGAGCAATCAGGAACATGCTATGGTTACTTCCTTCAGAAAATCTAGTAAGTATTTAGCCTGATTGTGGAATCAATAATATTTAAATTTCAAAATAATGTATTTGTTTCTGGCTCCTTATCTATAGCTGTTATGAAATAATGCAACAAAAACATATATTCACTGTCAAATTTATAAACATGTCAGAAATTAAAGATCTGTGAAGTTGTAGACTTAATTTTGGGATTTTAATTTGCCACTTGTATTTCTTTCAAATCATCACTGTAAGGTGGATTAACTTGTACAGTGAGAAGATATTCCGGTGAGGTACAGATTTGCACAAAGGAAATAGCTAAAGACACTGAAGAACTTGTAAAAATCACATACGCATGCGAACAGGAGAGAGCCTCAAAGAAACAGAGACCTTCATGAGGCTCTTGAAACAGAAATCAAACCTATTATTCTAGATTTGTGCATATAAGGATGCATTTGCCAAATTCTTTTGTAATACTTATCGTTAACTATGACCCTGCCCAGCCACAGCCATAATACAAGGTATGACATGCAAAGATACTGATACTAGCAGTGTTACACAAAGAGTGGCACAAACTTACTGTAAGACTTCACTCTCTATACCATAGTTGCCAATACATCCCTTTGGCCCTCGCCAACCTTGGACATAGTAAACCAGATGACAATTCTGATGTCGTCATCTGAATTTTCTCTTCCCTGTCACTTTTCTTGACTGCTCTGTGTCCTCTTTCCTTCAGCTGTGCATCTCTAACATGGAAACATTCCAGGACTGTCTTCAAATGCATTGTAGAATGGTGAGCAGGAGCCTCTCACCGGCGATGGGTTGGGACTACTTTGTGAGTTCGTCTGCAATTGTTTCCAATATTGACAGCATATAACAATAGCACGTGAAGTTCTGGATCTGAAACTTTATTCACTCTACACAGTACCTGGAGGAATGAATGCTTACAACCTAAATGGAGTATTCATTTATTATTTATTAAGCAAGTAATAATTAAGACTCTACTAAATGCCAAGTAATATTCTGATGCCTGTGACTGGGAATAGGAAAAACATAGTCACAGCCCATGAAACGCAGGGTCTTATTTTCCAGTGAGGAATATAGTCACCAGACAAACAAACAACCAAGAATAATACCCTGAGAATTATTTTTTAATAAATTATTTTGTTGGTATTTTTAGGAAGATGTTACGATCACATTCGACATTGAGGATTTGTACCTGTATATGATATATTTTGATTCTTATTTTTTCCCCATTCTCCTGCCTTCCCTTCAAGCCTGTGTATTATTTTTTAACTCTTTCTAATACTGAAAGACAACTTTAGTACAAAAAGCAATGAGTTTAGGTTCAGAATCTGAATTTTTATGGCAGCAATTCTCATTTCAGTTGAAATATTTTAACTAAAACACAATTTAATTTTCTGAGTCTACTCACATGAAAAATAGAGATCATAATATTCATTATTGCTATAGTTAACTAACACAGTGCCTGAAACAATCACTCACAATAAAATATTGAAGAGAAAAAACTATTTGCAAGGTTAATGTACTTTTAAATGATACTTTATTTTGCTAACAGTGATAAGCATTCTAACTGTCCTGTTGATGGGAAGAGTGTAGTTTTTTAAAACCCCAGTAGTGCAGAATTCCTTCTATTGCCCAATAGAAAAAATTCTGTTAACTTTGGGACAACCTCTGCAGGTGAATCTCAATACTTCAATATTGGGGTAACAGTCTTGGATATTGTGAAACATTTCTTTGAAATAATTCTAATCACATTTTTTTAATGCCAAAGAAATTTACTGGACAAAATAAAGTGTAGGGGAAAATATTAAATGCCAAATCGTAATTTTACATTTCATAATTGTTTTGTTTGTTTGGAGACAGAATTCTGCTGTGTAGCTCAGGCTGACCTCGAACTCACAGCATCCTCCTGTCTCAGCCTCCCAAAAGCTAGGATTACAAGCATGTGCCAGAATTTTACATTTTAATATAAAGGTTTATAACAATTATATATTCTAAATTAGAATTAGAGGAGACTACCAATTTTGCTCCATTAAGTGTATTAATTTGATAAGATATAACTTGTCTTTATATTTTGTTAAAAAGATACTTGAGGTTGTAGGGATATGTTTAATCCTCTGCCAGGAGGATCTACATATCTTTATCAAAATATTTCTACACTTCATCACATATCTCAGGAGTCAGATGCTTTTTCCTAACTGCCTGTTGGCTATTTTTGCCTCAACAATTCACTGGGCCATCAGTTTTGCCAGATTAAAAGTGAATTCACAATGACTTCCCTAAATCTTGTCCTTCTAAC
>PVIC010001910.1:0-84018 GCA_004025085.1 Thryonomys swinderianus
CCCTCTCTCTCTCTCTCTCTCTCTCTCTCTCTCTCTCTGATTCTTCATCTGTGAAACAAGGGCTGTGCTACAGCTCCAGTGAGAATACAAATCAAATGTTTAGTGGCAAAACTCACTTAGGGTCAAACTAGTTAAGCCTCATTGTTAACACGCAGGGATTTGGTCTCTGTCCCCGAGGAGCTGCCTCGGGAGGGAAAACCTGTGGTTAGAGAGACGAATGGCACCCTGTCGGATGACTGTCCGTTAAGGAGGCACCAGGAAGAGCAGAGGTGCAGAGGCCGGCAGGCTGGCAGCATCCCTGAGAGCCCCTGAGGCCACATGAGGCCAGCTGGAGGCTGCAGAGGGCCAGAGCCAGCATGGGGGTTGGGGCAGGAAGATCCACTTGGGTCCCATCAGACCCAGATGACAAAGCCAAGTCCTGGGGAGGGTATGGGAGTTGATCTTTTTAGACCGCCATGATCTGGTCAACTATAATTTGGGATCTTTTAGTCCAGCTAGTATGCATTATAGGGAAAAGTCCCCTTTCATTTGAAAGATGTCTTTGTTGTTGGATTTTTTCTGAGAACACTGAAGAGAGAGATGAAAACAAGCTCAGAGGAGATGCACCCACCTTCTTCCCATCTCCCACTGCAAGCCGGGAGACAGCTGTTAGTCCAGTGGGTCAGCTAAGGATGCCTCATCTGATTCCTCCTGTCCGCTGCTCCCAGCACACAAATGCTGTCTGTGTGGTTGGGCAGGAAGTCCTTCGCACATGGCAATTTGGACTTCCAGGGAAGGTTTTCTGTGGCATAGAGTATTCCAGCTCATGGACCCCATATGGCCACCTGGACCCACTTGGCATGATCGGTGAAGGCTCCATTAGTTTTCCACCACAGAAGAGCTCTGGGTGATGCCCTGTAGCCACTGGGCAGGGGGCTTCTCCCTGGTGGGGCTTCTCACAGGTGGAGGCTTTTATGGCCTTCATTCTTCAGGACATGGGCACCCACTGAACTGCTGGAAGCCAGAGGTGTGGGCTCAGTCCCCTCCAGTGTGTGGCTCTTGGGCATACCCCTGGGGGCACTAGAGAGGACCTTGCTGAGCAAGGGCAGGGGGCTGAGGGAACCCAGGTTGCGTGGGAGGGGCTCAGTTGAGGCCTGAATGTGGGCCTGGCTGGGACACAGCGCAGAGGGACACAGTTGAGTGTCCCAACCCCATCCCAGCTTGGAAAAACGAGACCCACTGTGCCCAGGGAACAGAGCCAGCATGGAGTGCCAGGGTGCCAGCTACCTGCAGTGCCAGGGGCAGGAGAGGGATGGCCTCCCCTTGTCCTGGAAGGGCAGGCAAACCCGGGGACAGGAGGATGGGTCACTTGGGTCCAATCTTGAACCTGTAGTCTGCTAGGGTCAGAGGAAACACCGCAGCTCAAAGGGAAGTTCTGGGGGTAGAAAGTCATTCTGAGTTAAAACTGGCCGTGCTCCCAGAAGCCTTAGCGCTGCGCTCTGTGGAGCCAGGTCTGTCAGGCCCGTGCAGGGGTGAAGCTCCCACGAGCTGTGGGGTGCTGCACACACCCCTCCCCCCCACTCCTACCCTCTGCTCTGTCAGTGTCCCATTTCACCCAGTCTGCCCAGATTGAGCAGTGTTTTCTCTGCCTTGGGGTGTAGCCTTAAGCCCAGCCAAGAGGAGGCTGAGGTTCCCTGTGAGGGTGGGTGGGGGAGCCACGGCTACAGGCCAGGAGGAGCTGTGTCTGCCCCTCCCCACTGTGGGCAGGGCCCTGTGTGTCCTCTGGGTTGGACCTGCCCTGGCTGGCTAGGCTCGCGGGGCAGGCAGGGTGCTTCAGACACGGGCGCTCAGGGCCAGGACTGGTCGTGCATCTCCTGCAGGAGTGTGTGCCTTGCCAGGCCCCCGCCGGGCATGCTGCCTCTGTCCCAGCTTCTCCTGCAGGCCCCAGAAAGAGCCTGGGCACAGCCTTGCCCGTGTTCCCTCTGTGGGGAAGCCCAGGCCTGGCGTGGCAGAGGCTGGGGTGAGCACCACTCCTGGAACCTTTGCCAAGGCTCGAGGCTGACTCTCTCTCTGCCTCTTTGCACCCTTCTTCCCCTCCCTCCCTCTCCCCCTCTCCCTCCTCCTCTGTCTGCTCTGTCTGACCCCACTTTCCATCTTTATTTTTAGAGACAAAATGGGCTCCCATGATCCCTTTGAGCTCTTTCAAGTCCTTCAGGCAGACAGCGGCAGAGACTGAAGGAGTCCGACCGCCCCCCTCCTTGCTGACCAGAGACCACTCTAAGCCTTTCCTGTCAGTTGAGCTGTTACCTCTGCTTAGACACACAACCGCACAGCGTGGGTTAACAAGGCCCAGCCACCCCAGCTGCACCAGCCAGCACTTCCAGTATGTCCTCAGGCCTTGCCCCTGGCTGGCGGCTCAGCTCCTTCCACTGCACTCTCCCCCACAAAGTCCACTTTGACCTTTGCTTCCATAGCTGCCCTTGATGCTCATGAGCCCAGAAAAGTCCCCATTGCCTACAGTCTGGTCTGAGGGCAGGGATCCCTCTCACCCGCCCTGTGAGCCTTACCTTTGTGCCCCCTTGCTCCTAACGAGGTGGCTCCTCTGGCCAAGTTAGAGGATGGGACCCTGCCACCTTGGTCTCAGTCCTTGTGTAGTGGCCACAGCCCTGAAGTGGGGCTGGAATTGCCCGCTGGCACACTGGGTGGCACACATCTGGGGTCCTGGGACCATGTCACCATCACCCTCCTGGCCTCCCTGTCTGAAACTTCCTCACCGTTGCACACCTGCCCCTGGCCGGGCTGTGACACTAACCTGGGTGACAAGTCTCAGGACTGTGGTGCATCCTGATTTCAGGGCTGTTGCCTGCTGTGGGGTGCAGGTGACCTAGGACCTGGGTAGGGACACTGAGCCCCCAGCCCTAGAAAGTCTGGGATCCCCTTGCTTTCCCTCTGCCACTTTCCAGTGTTGCATGTGGGGTGTGAACAGGCCCTGGCTCGGCAGGGTTTCCCACATCACAGGTCCCCGAAATGCCCTGCGGTGCTGCCCTGGCATCTAGGCTGTGGGCCCAGGGGATGCAAAGGGACAGACGTGTTCCTCAGGGCTCCTACTCTGTCAGGAGCACCATGTGGGCAGCTGAACCCAAACCAAACCGCCTTTTACCTGCTTGGCATGGACCCTGGGCAGCACCAGAGCCCTCACAGCCTTAGCCTCCAGTCTGCTGTGTGGGGGGCAGACGTGCGAAGGCAGCTTCTCAGGGGACATTAAGGACGGGGAGACAGATCGCAGGGCTGGGCCGTTGGACGCCCAGCTCTGGCTCCCTGCTGGCTACTTTCCCTGGACACACAGACAGTGGTGGGAGCTGCTGAAGCACCCCAAGGCCCCAGGTTGGGAGGGAAGGCGCAGTGGGTTGGGCGGGCCCCCAGCCTGTGCCCCGAGATCTGCTCCCCCTGCGTATGTGATATGCAGCTCCCTTGGGCCGCTTTCTCCCTCCCTAACCCAGTGCTGTCTCCAGGTCACCCTGGGCCAGCGTGACCCACAGGGCCAGCGTGACCCACAGCATGGCCACAGGGCCTGTGAGTGACACCCTCGTCTCCCAGCGCAGGGACTCAGAGTTCCGGCTTAATCTGCCACCTTTCCCAAGCGTCACCTCTGCCTATTTCTAGAGGCCTCGAGAGGCGCCGGTTCCCTGCCACGGTGCAGGTGCCTCGCGCCACAGCTAATTCCATCTTCTCAGCGCTAATCATTTTGATTTAAGGGAAAGGCTTCTCAGGGCGGCGGACCAGAAACTGCTGGTAAAAACCTGCCAGGCACCTGGCATCTTCTCTGAGCAGAATGCATTTTGGACAAGACACAAACCTGCACCCTGGGGTTTATCTAGGAAGGAAGGCACGAGTTGGGCCCTGGTCTCAGGGTGGGGGGCTCTTGAGGGAGGAGGCAACCCCCACACAGATGTGTTCCTTGTGCAGAGGAAGCACCCAGGGCCTGGAGGCTGCTGCCCGTGAGCTCCAGGATCTGATGGAGGACACCCACGCCCTGGGCCCCAGGAGAGCATGTCAGTGGCGCTGCTGGTGTTCCCACAGAAGGGGAGGCAGGGTGGCCCCTAAGAGGGGAAGGCTTCCAGTGTCATGAGGACCTGCCCACGTGAGCAAGTGACCACTGGCCTCACCTTTCAGGGTCGCTCCCGACCTTGAGGGTGGGCGTGTGAGTGTGCAGGCTGGACACTTGCTGGAAGGCTTGGGGGCCAAAGAGGGCAAGGTGTCTGGAGGTACCATGTCCTCTGAGACTCTGAGGACAGCTCCAGATCCCCCCCGTGGGCTCTGCTCCCACTCCAGCAATGGAGGCTCAGAGAGCGCGAAGACCACACACAGGCTGGAGCCTCGATTCTTGGGGCCACTTCCCCTGTCCTGGCTGCCTGCCCTCCTATCCCAGGGGCTCCCGGCAGCAGGCACCTGGCTCACCTCTGAGCACAGATCCTCTGGCGGCCTCTCCAGTCTCCCCTGCCTGCAGCTCCAGGACGCTCCCCAGACCCACTCAGAGCCCACACGCAGCCTGGGGTCTGATCTTGCTGCTCTGATTCCTTGTGGGTCTTCACGTCCCCATCACATTCTGTCCGCCGCAAGCTCAGGGCTGGCCCTCCGGGTGCACAGCGCAGTTCAGCCTTTGATGCTTGCTGTCTCCGGCGGGAACCTGCAGACTTCTGCCTGCTTGGCCACTTAGCCACTGCACTAGCCCTTTGGTTCTCTTTGCATGTGTGTGGTATTGAGGATTGAAGCCTGGGCTTTTGCACTGAGCTACATTCAACACCTTTTTTTTTTAAATTTTGGAGACAAGGTTTCACTTAGTCACTAGGTTGTCTGGGCTGGTTTTGAGTTTAAGATCTTCCTGCCTCAGCCTTCCAGGGTAATATAGCTGTTTTTCTATTGCTGGGACACAGTACCCAACACCCACAACTTAGAGACAGGGTTTCTTTTGGTTCATGGCTTCAGACCATGGTCAAATGGCTCCAAAGCAGAAAATGTAAGATGGCAGAGGGGTCTGGTGGAGGGAAATCTGACATCATGGAAACCAGGAAGCAGAGAGAAAAGGAAGGAGCCAGAGACAAACCCACTGAGGAGTACCCTACCCCACGATCCCACCAGCACCCCTAAGACTTACCTCTAGACACCAGGCTTTGGGGAACAGAGCAGGACTGGACCACACGACAGGAGGTGTGACTCACATGGTCTGGGCTCAGGGCAAGCGAGTCTTTGTGTGTCTCAGAGGAGCTGACCGCCTCTAGCGAGGGTGAGGCCTGTTTTCTCAGTGAGCAGGAGCAGGCCCTCGGGTACTGAATAGAAGTTTCCTCTGCTTGTCCCACCAGCCATCTACAAGCTCGGGTCATGGACTTGATGGCCTCTCTTCTGGGCGAGCGACCCTGTGAAACCAGCTTTGGGCAGGTGGAAGTGGCTGCGTGGTTAATGGTGTCCGTCTATACAGCACCGCGTCACAGATTAGATCCAAAATGCCACTCCGTGGCCTCACATGCAGTCAGTCTTTGTGGTTTTTTTTGCTGGGTGTTTTCACAGACGTGATAATTAGCACTCTCTGTTGCCAGAGGGGTAAATAGTCCCAGCGTGGGCTCGATGCTGAGTTTTGACTGTTACATCCACTTTGAGAAAAGGTAGTTCTCGTTCATCTTTTATCTGGTAATTTGGCTTCTGTGTCTCTCACTTCTTGGAGACCTCGGCTTGACTGCAAGGCCCATTGTACCTGATGGACACACATGGAAGGCATGGAGCTCGGGGGACTTGGTGCCATATCCTAGGGTTGGCACTGGGCCTGGCAGCCCTGAGTAGTCTTTGAGGATCTGGGCAGAGGCAGCAGGGAAGGAGCATGGGGCCAGGAGGTGCTGGAGCACTGCAGACCAGTGTCGAGGTCTGGAGGCAACTCGCACTTCCCGAGCTCGCTCTTCATGGGTCTCAGACCTTGCTGGGACCAGGTTCCTCTTTAGCAATGTGGCCAGCTTCTGGTCAGCAGGCTCAGGAGCATCCCTGCCTTCTGCTCAGATCTCCCCTGAAGAGTGCAGGCTTAGTGCTCCTGGGGTCCCTTCTCCTTCTGGCCTCGTGACTCCCCACACTGTCCAGGTCCCTCATGCTGACCCGTCAGTCCACCTGTGCACCAGCCTCGGGATGTGGGAGTCGGGAGCCCAGAAGCTGCAGGTCTGGGCTGGAGGAAGATCGTGGTCTCTCCAGGCATTCAGAGGAGGCTCTGTTTTTGCCCCATTCATATTAATTTTCTGCCAGGGACCTTGTCCTGATGACATATTTTCCTGTTAAATATCATCGCTAGAGTGCACAATGGAGACAGTTACAGGGGAATCACCATGAGCTGCCATAGACCATTCTCCCTGATTTGTGTCCTGCCCTTTGAGAGACAAGTCAAAGTCTCATTGGTCTTGTTTGGGTGTGGTGTGGGAGGCTCGCTGGGGTCCTCAGGTGTCCTTGGTGGCCACAGGTGAACACAGCCCGGTAGCCCACGGGAGGGTGCTGAACCTCCTGCCACAGCCTCACAGGTGAGGGAGGGCTAGGTGGAAGGGTGTCCCCAGCCCCACGCACTCAGCACGGATGAGAAGCTGAGGCTGGAGGTGCAGGGTTGATCAAAGTCATGCGTGAGCCAGGGAGGGGCTGCGAGGAGAGCCCGCCGTGCAGGCCGAGCCTTTCCCAGATCAAAGTAGTCGCCGCATCCAGAGGCCTGTCCTCTGAGCGAGGTTCTCATCCCTGAAGCCCTTTCAAGTTAGTCTGCACATCTCAGTTATTCAAGCAGCAATCAGTCAACGGAACTCAGCATGCCCTTCCGGTTTCCAGCACTGCTTCCTCTAGAAACAAGGTCCTTGTGTTTCTTGTGCCGGGGCTTCCATACTCTTTGGAATGAGGACACTGGCGTGTTGTGGTGAGGAACCACCAGCCCTGTGCCTATGCGGCGGTGCTTTCCAGGCCTCCGCTGAGCTCAACCTGGCTGACCTGAGTACAAAAGGCCCAGAGCAGAAGGATGCGACTGTCCGAGGCCCATGTGCTGCGGTGCTCAGGGTGCTGCCAGCCAGTGGGAGGGAGGGCCATGGTGCCCGCTGCACGGAGCCGACCTGGACACGTTCCGTGTGACCCAGGCCTGACAGACCAAGCCCCATCTCAGTTCCTGCTCTTTTCCGGGTTTTCCCCTCTGCATCCCCCCTCTGCTCCCTTAGGATACTGCAAACAGTGCCCAGCCCCTGGGAGCTCTGTTCCCTGCCTCCGCCGCGGCCGCCGATGGAAGGAATGGTCCCCAAGGACACCACCAACGGACATCCTAGCACTTGGTGTCATTTAAAAAAATTACTCACCGAGCTGGGCGTGGTGGCTCACGCCTGTCATCCCAGCACTCGGGAGGCAGAGACAGGAGGATTGCTGAGTTCGAGGCTTGCCTGGGCTACATAGTGAGCTCAGGGCTAGCCTGAACTACAAAGCGAGACCCTGTCTCAAAAAAAAAAAAAAAATTACTCACCGAGAAACCAGAAATAAATGAAATTTTGCAATTAGCTTCTTATCGTCCCTGAACTCAGTAGCAAGGGCCAGGGTTTTGTTTTCCTTGTCTCGTTTTTATGTGCATTGTGCCCCTAATGAGTGTGAGCGTTTACTCTCAGATAAGTGTGCAGAGTGGCATGCACTAATTGCATACTTTGCAACCCCGAATCGGCAGAGTCTCACCATCCGTCATGATGATGCCTCTGTGTTTCATGGAGGGAAGGGGCTGTTGAGATACCAGGTCAGTTACGCATGTGTTTACCAGCCTCATGGCACAGGGTGGTGGGTGGGGTGAGGGAGAGAGAAGATGTGAAGTCAGCTTTTTTGGTCCCAATCGTACTTCCTGTCACATCCTTGTCTACTGGGTCCAACCAAAGATGTCGGGTGCACTTATTCCTACCATTAGGAAGAGTCCTTCTCTCTGCACAGCCGTGGGACCATGTCAAAGCCCTTCACGGACAGCACCTCATGGGTCCACCCAGAAACACAGGGACCAGCAGGCCAAGGAATGTTAGCTTTGTTTCCAGAAGTAAAGGCAAGAGGCCCTGGAAGGCTGTGTTGTTGTGGCCACAGCTGGGCAGCTGTTTCTGGCAGAAGCAGGCTGTGGAGGGAACTCAGGCCCCTGCATGACCACAGCTCAAGAGAAGAGAAAGACTTGGGGAGTGGCAGAGGCCCCAGCATGACCCTGGCCACCGCCTCACTCTGGGCTCCACCTGTATGAAGTGCCCTTGATTGCAAAGAGCAAACCTTTTATTATTTTAATCATTCTCAAGGATGTCTCAGCTTGATTACTCATGTCCCTGTCATCCTAAACAGGGGCGGAAGCACCACTCACCAGTTTTGCAGTCCAAGGTCACCATTAGAATCTCCCGTTATTGTGTGGAACTGAGACGTTCCCAGTATTCAGTTGTCTAGGAAAATATTATCTGGATGTCTTTGCCACTCTGAGACCTATTGAGATTGGTTCTGCTTCTCATGCTCAGTTTATTTCCATCTGTCTGTCTGTCTGCCTGCCTGCCTGCTTGCTCGCTCTTCTGCACACTGATGCTGTGGCAGGCTGTGATGTGTGTGATCCTTCACAATCCACCCCAGGACCAGTGCACAGGTGTTGGGTGTGGCATGGGCCCAGTGTGTGTGGGGGTGCTAGGAGCAGCCCTGACAGGTGTTGGCAGCTTTAATCCTCAGTGAGTGCTTGGAGCCCACCAGCCTTGTTCGGCTGTGTCTTGCTGGCTGAGGTCAGCAAGTGTGTGACTGTGGATATTAATGCTTTTGCCAGCACAGAGTGATGCCCGCTCTGTAACAATGTTTGTCACTAGGGGGCAGCTATGGGTAGATGGTAGGCCACAAGCATCCTCCATCTGGCTTCTAACAAGCCCAGCTGGATGGAGGGTGTGGCTGGAAAGTGTCCCCTGCCCCAATGACACTTGCATTGGCTGCCTCCTGTGATGCGGGGGCAATGGGGTTCACTGTGACAGTTGTGCCTAAGGTGTCAGGGCTGGTGGCTGAGGGGACCAAAATATTCCTCTGGACAAGAAGTGAGGATCACAAACTTCTAGGCACAAAAGAGGGCTGAGCATGCAACCATGTGTGTGCATGGAGGGTGGCTTCCTGCTCATGCATGGGCCACAAGTGGTCACGACACTCCTGAACCATATGAAACACTTTTTTTGTTTGTTTGTTTGTTTGTTTTTTGTTTGTTTTTGTTTTTTTTGAGACAGGGTCTCGCTTTGTAGTTCAGGCTGGCTCTGAGCTCACTATGTAGTCCAGGCAAGCCTCGAACTCAGCAATCCTCCTGTCTCTGCCTCCCGAGTGCTGGGATTACAGGCGTGAGCCACCACGCCCGGCTGAAACACTTTTCTTGAAACCTTGTATGTCCCTGTCCTGTATCTAGGGCCACCCACCCCTACATCCCGGTGATTCTAGAAAGTGCTTTCCCTTTGGCCACATTTCATTTCCATCTCTCATGAGCCAAAGAACTCACAGAGTGGGCAAAGCTGGTGAACAGTTTCCTATGAGTTGTTGCACTGAGGTGGGCACTGTAGTTCCCATTTCACAGATGAGCAGAGACTCATGAGATGTGGCTGGGCAGGTGAGCCACACTGCTCCCCGGGGGACAGGGATGTGAAAGCACAATTTGCTTCTTCTAACAGATAGTGACATTTCCTGTCCAAAACGGAGGGGTGCTTGGCTTGGGCAATCATTGCTGGGCTGGGCTCGGTGCAGGGCTGGGCTTCCTGTCCCGGTAGAGATGAGCCTGCAGGTGCAGTGGAAAGAGACCACTGACCACACGCCTCGGTGTCCCTCTTAGATGTGCCTCCCTGAGTCCCCTCCCCAGGAGCTCTGGGCCTCTGATGTCCAGGGTGCAACAGACTGTGGAAGGAAGTGGGGGACAGGGGCCCTCATGGGACAGACCCCCGTCCTCCACAGGGCTGGGTGCTGGTGGCGGGCAGCTGGTGGGGCCCTGGCTGTGAGTGGCGCTCTGCCCTCACAGACATCAGCGGAGTCCTAGAACCTCCTTAGGGGGTTGAAGCTGGGTGGACTGAGACCATCACACGTTCCACCCCCCGCGCCCTGCTGGTCAGTACCCTGTGGTGTGTGCACCTCGCGTTCCTTTCTCCACTCGTCTGCACAGATACCCAGACTGACTGCTTCCTGGCGAGTCTGAGCAGTGCTCGGATAAACCCAGGTTTATGGCTGTCTCTTCCACAGCCTGCTTCAGCCCTGGGGTCCATGCCTAGTCACGGGACTGCTGGATCGCACAGCAGCTCCCTTCTGGGACCCTCCTTACTGTTCTGTGTAAAGCGTTTCCTCCCATTCTGCCAGTGTCTCTCTGCTCTGTTGATGGCTCACCTGCTCCCCTTTCTGGGGAGTGACTCCGAGGCCCGGGCCATTGAGATGGTGCAGGGGTGTAGATGGTGTGGCCTGGTGCTGGGGTGCACTTGGGACCCTAGGGTGGCTCACAGGGAGAGGAAGTGATGTCATGGAGGGCTTGATGGTCAAGTGGCCACAGGGGAACAGGTGATTTCTGGACATCAGAGCAGGGGACATGGGGATGGGAAACTGGGGTGCGCCTGCTTAGCCTACTCAGCAAGAAGCAGAGGTGCTCAAGATGCCAGTCACCAGAGTGTCGCCAGGAGGAGGCCCAGCCTCAGAGCTGCTTCTCACAGCAGGCCGAGCGCCCCCCCCCCCACCAGCACCAGTCTCGTGGCAAACAGATTGGTCCCTTGCAGCAGCTCTGGCCGCCATCCTTCCTGTCCTCTCTGATGTTCGCCCTCCTGGTGTGTGCTGCTTGTCCGGAAGCCCAGGCTCCAGAGGGTTCCATGGCACTGCTCTGTGCCCATCGGCCCACCAAGGTGCCTGCACTGCAGAACACCCTGGTGCTCCCTCCTGGCACCCAGCTCCTTGCTCCCTGCTGCTAGTGTGGGTTGTGGGAGCGAGCAGCCTCCCCTCTTCCCACTTCGACTGCCTTCTCCCCAGATGCCGAGGTCACCCCCTGCTCCAGGAGCCCCTTCCATGCCTGCGATGGCCACCCATCTCCTGCGCTGCGTCCCCTCCTCCTCTTCCTGGTGCTTTGAGGCCACCCCACGTGAAGGCAGGACTTCTTCGCGCACCTTCCCATCTGCCCTGGGCAGAGCCAACTGCACCTTTCTGGGCTACTGTCTCCACACAGCTGGGTTGGGCTCCACGCAGCCCTTGGTCCTGGAGCCCTTGGGGTGGTCAGGGTGCAGCTCAAGTGCCCACAGGGTCACATGGCGGCAGCAGAGCCTGGGGGCAGCGTGCCCCGTGGCCAGCAGCGGGGCAGCCAGCGGGGCTCCAGTCCCTGCGGAGCAACCACTCAGACCCAGCTTTAGAAGTCGCAGCCCGGGAGCTGGATGCTGTGCACGAAGTGAGGCTCTGCCCCTGGCTCTCCTCACCCAGGAGGGCAGCAGAGAGGGTGGTGCCACCCTCTGTGGCCTGGGGCACCCTGGCACCTCATGGGGATGGAGCGCGTGGGAAGGCTGATTTCCACAAGAGGCAAGATGGCACCGCTGGCTAAAAAGCTGGATCCAGCCCAGTTGGCTCTGGGGTTCCAGGGGGGACTCTGGTCGTTTGCAGGGCCGCCCGCACAGACGGGTCCTGTCCTGAGCCTCTCCCGCCCGTGGGACTCTGCTGCCTTCGCAGGTGTATCCATGAGGCCCGGGACCAGCATGGCTGCGTGGGCTGTGCCCCTGAGGAAGTGCCCAGGTCAGCACCAGTCTGCAGTAGTGTGTGCAGAGGGAGCCGGACCCCGACCCCAGGAGCCACTTCCCTGGGCCAGGTGCCCGAGAAGCTGCTCAGCTTGGCCCCACCCTGCCCCTTCCCTGGGCCGCTGCCATGTCTCTCTCCTCCTCCTCCCTCCCTTACACTGGCCTCAAGCCTTTCTCATCCCGTCACTGGACAAGCCATCATTGGAATTTGTCGGGGGACCACACAAAGAAGTGGGGGCTGGGTGCACTGACAGAGCCGGACCACAGAGGACTTAGAGTATGTGTGTGATGCCAGGTGTTTGTGTGTTGGGGGGAAGGTGTCTGTGTGGACACTCAGGGGAGAAGCACATGGGGGCGCTGGCTCCAGAAAGGAGTGTGTGTGCATGGGTATGTGTGTGTGCACGCATGCACAGTGAAGAGGACGTGGGATGTGTCAGGAAGGCCGCGCAGTCTGCGTGCTCGGGGAGGAGGGCTGTACGGCGCAGCCAGGAGGCCTGTCCTGAAGAGGAATCTCAGGACCAGGGCTGGGTCCTCACCCCCACGTGCGAGCCCACGAGCCCGGGCCTCGGCAGGCGGGTGGGGAGGAGGCATGTGCTGTGTCCCTCACCACCCTCTGGAGAAACCCTGGGGATGCGTGGAGCGCAGGGCTGGGATGCTCCTGCAGCTCTGGGGACAGCTCTGGGTTCTGGGACAGCGGCCTCCTCTGTGGGGAGCACCAGTCACATGCACAGCCAGGACCCGCTGTCGTGGTTAGGGCATTTCATGTTGGTGGGCCTCAGGCTGCGGGAACCATCCCGACCTTGAGACCACCTCCCTTCCTGCCAGACGGCTCCTTCGTAAACTACTCATCAGCTGTGAAAGCCTCAGTTGCTCTGCTGCGGAAGGGGGGCCCTGACTGCTCTGGATCCTTGAACATGGAACAGCTGTGTGAAACTCTGTCCCTCACAGAGTCCATCACACAGGACAGACTCCACCCTCTGCCCTCTTGGCCCTCCCAGAGCTCCCATGGGAACCCGGTGGCCTGGGCGGGTTTGAAACCGCCTCCTGGCGGTTGGAGTGTCTGTGCCCCATACTTGCCCCATCCCCCCTCAGGTAGCTCCTGGAAGCCAGCAGAGGTTCAGTGGGCAGCAAACGACCCCCAAGTGTGACTGGGGTCCAGGAAGGCTGAGGACAGGGTGGCCTCGGTGACTAGGAGGAGACCTCTGCCTGCTGCTGGTGCTGCGTCACAGCCTAGAGAAGCACGGGTTCTGCTCATGCAGAACTGATGTGGGCAGTTGAGAGATCCTCGTGCCCAGCTCGTTCCAAGGACAAGTGACTCAAGTGCTGGGTGAGACCCAGGGCTGTCCTCTTTGTCACCCTGGCTAACTCACTGCCTGGCTGAGTCGAGGAGCTATGGCCTCGGGAGCAGGACCACTATCACTGGGCGCCGGCTGCCTGGTGGGTGTGGGGCACAGTGGTCCAGGTGGCCCACAGTGTGGACGGGCAGCCTACAGCTGCTCTTGCAGCAGAGGCCCCGCAGGGATGCATGCTGGGATCCACCTTGGCCTCTGCACAGCCCCCGCCCCACTCATTTACCCCCGACCTACGCACAGGGTGTCCCCACACACCCTTCGCTGTCCCAGGCTTCCCCAGTTCTTGTGTGGCCTCCTTTCGCAGCTCTTTCCTGGACAGCTGCATGGGCACCCCATGCCAACTGCAGAGCAGAGGGATGGTGCTTTCCTGCCAGGTCTGAGCCCAAAGCTCACGGCCTCCCCTGTGTACCTACAGAAGGGCGAGGGGAAGTCTTGCACACCCTCATCCTCTGTCATCCCTTCTCTTTGACATTCAGTGCGCATTCACCCCGCCGGCGCTGTCCTTGGTGCTGAATTGCAGAGCCGGAGGTGGCGGATGCTGTCCGAATGTCCTTTATCCGCCCTCTGTGCAGGATCTGCTCCAGCCGGATTTGCTCGGGTTCTTCTGCCTGAATTGCTGCGATAGCTTCCACATGTGCTTCCCGTCTCTACCCCAGCCCCCGTGTGCCTGGAGGCCAGAGGAATCCACACCATCCCCTCCCTCAAGACCTCCCTTCCGGTCCTCATCCCACCCGGCCTGCACCCGGAGGCCCCCCAGCCGCATCCTGCTCAGCTCTGTCTCCCACACCATCTATTCTCTGTGCAGCCACAGCCAATTACTCTCAGTTCATTAAGGGAACCATCTTTCCTCTCACCCCAATCATTGCTCACGCTGTTTACTCTGTCTGCAACAACGCTCTTCCTGACTCCGCATTTTAATTGCCTATTTATAACGCGTGCACCATGAAGGCCGTGGCGGGTGCACTGCCGCTCCTGGGATCTCCAGTGCCTAGCACGGTGCGGGAGAATGGGAGGTTGTACCTGAATTAGTAATACAGGTATCTGTTAACTGTAGCACATAGCTTACTGTTTACATGAGAAAGTTATTTAACTTTCTAAGCAGCTTCCCTCATCTGGAGAACAACACAGGAATATTAGCCTCAGAGAGTTGTTATAAGACTTAAAATAAATGGTATTTTTAAAGCAACCTGGGATATCTGTAAAGCAACTGTCTGTCAGATGGTAATTCGTGTCGTCCTCCCGTCAGGAAAGGAAATGTGCTCATGCCTTTCTTTAGCTTCTCTCTGTGGAGTGCAACACATTCACGCTTAAGGTTCTAGATTCACAGTCTAAGCCAAGCATGGTGGCACATGCCTATAATCTCAACACTGTGGGAGGCTGAGACAGGAGGATCATAAGATCATGTTGTACCCAGGTGATTTAGGGAGATCCTGTTTTGAAATTTTTAAAGATACAAAAAGGGTTGAGGGTTTAGCTCAGTGTGGAGGCCCTGGACTTAATCTCTAGCACTGAACAAATGCATCTGAGTTCAGGCACATGGCTTGCTCCTGCAAGTTCCTGCTGCCTTTGTGTCTCATGTTCCTGACGGGGTAGGAGAAATACTTGCAATGTCCTTCATTTTATTTATTTATTTATTTATTTATTTAGAGGCAGGGCCTCATTACATAATCCAGGCTGGCCTTAAACTCACTGTGTATCCCAGGCTGGCTTTGAACTCACGGTGATACTCCTGCCTCAGCCTCCTGAGTGCCAGGATTACAGGTGTATGGCACTACACCCAGCCACCTCCAACATCTTTCTCACCCAGATGAAGTGGGAAGAAGATGGAAATAAATTAGGAACATCAAAACCCTCTACAAAAGCTAGGGTGCATCGTTTCAGTATCTTGGTCTCTTGTACCATCTTGAAACCTGTGTTTTTAACTAATGGCACTTTTGTTTTGTCTTCCACATCATTAATGAAAGTGGATGGTCCAGCTGGTGCCCACCAGAGTCCTGGCTGCCTAGCTAAGCCCATATATCATTGCGTGCAGGGCTAGGGCCAGCTCGTGGTGCGTCACTGCGCATGTAGTTCAAAGACAGCCCCGATCAGCATCAGGGAAATGAAGTGTCCACAGCTGAAATTTCACTGGGGCCTCAGTGTGTTTTATTCATTGTTATCCCCTGTTACTTTATGCTGCTTTGCAAAAGCTCTCTTTGCCCAACGCCATGGAGGCACAAGATGCTGTACACTGGTGACTTTGGCAGAGGATAACATTTACCAACTTGGACAGCACCAATTTAGACACATGCCACACATGCACACACACACACACACATACATGCACACATGTACCATAAGATTTTGAATTGAAATAATTGTAAAATGGATTATATGCTTTCCTGTATACAAAATATGAGAAGCATAACCTAACTATCCATCGGTGAGGTTGTGTCAGTTACCCCTTCTTCCAAATGGGGATGCTCTGGGTCATCCTGTCTCAGCCTCCACCAAGGACCTAGGCAGTCCATGATAGTTGCGTGTTGTGGGCTTTTATCTCTCCTCTCTCACGACAGGTTCTGTGGCAGGTTCTGTGAGATAGATCTATACATACTTTGTTTTTTCTTCTTTCTACTTTTCTGATTCTTCAAGTGAAAACATCAGCTTCTGTGTATTTCTTTAGGAGAAAGTATTTTTAAAAGAAATCGGTGGCTCCAGGAGAGGTTCTGGAGTAAACTGAGGGTGTGACTTTATGGGAAGTTGTAACTGAAAGGATGGCATCGACGTCCATGGAGGCAGAGAAGGCCGAGCTGCCGCGAGGGGCCAGCGAGGCAGGACAGCCCTGTGTGCAGCGCGGGCTGCGGGGCTGCAGTCCTGGGCCTGCCCCTCAGCTGATGTGTGACTTTGGATGGGCAGCAGCCACCAGATGCTTGCAGCCTCCTGTTCATCCCAGGGAGGACTCTGGGACTGAGGTCAGTGACCAGGCTGTGGGAGCCGCTGCTGCATTCTAGTCCTCGCCCTGCTACCTCCCACACAATGCCTGAGTGGGTGGGCTGTGAAGAGGGGAGGCTTCTTCTGCCTCAGGGCTCCTACCCCAGATCAAAAGGCGCATCTAGGAAATGGCTTCTCTTTCTGCTTCTTTTAGGGGGGATCTGGGGGTTGAGTCCAGGGACTTTGCACTGAGTTACACCTCCATCCCTTTTATTTTTTATTTTTAGACAAGGTCTCTCTTAAGTCTAGTTGCCCAGGCTGGGTTTAAACTTGTGTTCCTCCTGCCTCAGCTTCCCAGAGTGCCAGGATTCAAGCATGCCTTACCACAGCCAGCTTGGTAAAACCTGGTGGAGCCTGTGTGTCTTCTCCTCCCTCCCTCTGTGTTAGATGTCTCTCTCTGACAGCCCCATCCCTTCCTCCCAGGCCCATGTGTCTCTCATGGGAAGCCTTGAGGGGCATAACCAGTCCGACTATATTTTGCGTCTGAGTAATGCTGTGAGCTCTGGAGATACTGAAGCCAGGAAATCCATTTGCTCTTCTCGTCAGTTCCTAAGATCTCACAATTATAAATTCTTCATATATGTAGGTACCGGAGACAGGGGATCCAACCACTGAGGTGTCCATGTCTGACCCGTTCATTATGTTCCCATTGTCCTGACAGCTGCGAATTGAAACTGGCACTCAGTGCTCCATGCTGGGTCAGAGGAGGTGGCTGGGGGCACAGCCAGAGCCTGGAGTGGACCCCGGGGTATCATGATTAGCAGCGGACCACCCAAACCTCTGTGCTGAAGCTCAGAGGCAGACAAAGAGGGGAGAGAAATGCAGGTGAGGAGAGCCATCGCTGGGCTGCTTGGGAGCCCCAGAGAGCTCCTGCCAATCGGGCGCCCCACACCACGGTGCCCCAGGAGGTTCCTGCTGCTCCTATAAAATCCCATTTTCTTGGTTCTTCTTATCTCTGAGGTGACAGGGTGACATTTTAAAAATCTTTTATAAATTCTAAGGGGAAGCTAGAAGGAAAAGATTATAGGTTAAAAATAGTCAAGTTCCCCAAGTTTTCATCCCATCTGCCTCTGATCCCTGCCCGGGCCCTCTCCTCGGCCTCCTCCCGCCTCTGCGCACTGCCTACTCCCCTCTGCTTCCTGGGCTGAACCCCAGACTCCAGGCTGCCTGTCTTCCACTGCGCCAGCTGCAGGAGGCTCTGGGGAGGGAGACACATGCTTCTGGCCCCATCCTACAGGGACCACCTCCTCTGAGCAGACCCCATGTCCCAACAGCAAGGCACCAGGGATTCCTTCATTGGCGAATTTCCAAGACCCCAGGCCTGATCACCTTCCAGACATAGAGGGCTTCAGGACACAGGCAGAGGGCATGTTTGTCTTTCTGGCTTCACAAGCCTCTGTCTGTACTTTTTCCACCCCGCTGGTGCCATCCTTGTCCTGGTGCCCCGTTCCTCAGCACTGTCTCCTCCATTTGACTTTGGACTCTGCATTCTCAGCGTTACCATCCCTTGTGGCCCTGAGAGTTACCAGCACCCACCACGGTGTCTCTTGCTGCCTGGCCCTTCGTGATGCACCGCACAGCCTCGCATTGTCATTGCATCCTCCGTTTTCTTGGGGCTGACCCGGATGTCAGTGCAGCAGAAGGTGCGTCTCTGAACCTCTGATGAAATTTTCCAGGACACTCTCCACACCCACCCCATCCCAGTCTCTGGCCCGAGAGAAGGAGCAGCTTGTAAGTTATGGCCAGCAGGAGCAATGTGGTGAATTTCCCAGCTTTTCCAATCTGAGTCCCACATTAGAGCAATAAGAAATGGCTCAGTGGGAAAGGGCACTTACTGTGGGAAGGGGAGACTGTGGAAACTTCCCCTCAGGGTCCTAGCGGGCACACTGACTCCCAGGAGCACAGAGTAGCTGCAGGGCACCATCTCCTAGTTGGTGTCAGTCTTGTCACAGTGCTGCACCCACTGAATTTCTAAGGAGCGATTGAGTCTGCGACCTCCATTCCTGCTGGCCCGGATGTACAAGTTACACAAAGGGCAAAATTTCCTGCTCTCTAGGACTGGCATCCAGCATGGGAGACAGTGAACTGTGAGCACAATACTTAGGTGACTTACAGAGCTTTAGAAGTTAGGTTTTAGGGACAGAAAAGCAAGAGGCAGAGAGAATGCAAAGCGTACGTGTCTGGCATCAGGCTTCCTTGTCATGGAGTAGGCCCTGGTCATCCCCGGGAAGGGGGAAGAGTGGCCCCAAGGAGGTGCCTGGGTGGTCACAGGCAGCTCCCTATCCCAGTGTTATGCGGCTGTCCTCATATAAGGGGATGCATGGGTGCTGGGAGTGTCAGGGCTCCATGCTGGAAAACCCGGTCAGAAATGCCCCAGATGTGGTGCCCAGAAAACGCTGGAGCTCAGTCAGGAGGAAGGAATAGTCCAGGCCTGGCGCTTGTGGGGCCTCTGGCAGCTGTCCTTTCACTAGAAGCCCCAGCCTTCTGGTCTGCAGACTAGGAGGCTGCGCAGCCTCATCTTCCTGCAGCACCTCAGGGCTCCAGCTCCATGGACTCAGGAAGGGGAGGGGCTGCCTCACACTGGTGTGGTGACGGCCCTGGGACCCCTGATTTGGTGCCAGGAGTTGGGCTGTGTCTGATTATGAGAGTGAACATGCTGCTGATGATTCTGGGGGTCCCAGAAATCTTAGTTTTGCTAGCTCTCCTCTGTTTAACCCCTGGTCTCTGCTTTGTATGGAGGTGTATGTATGTGCATCTGTGTCTTTGTGTGTGTGTCTGCACATGCGTGTGTTGGGGCCATTTACTTTCCACACCAGCAAATCTTATCCTCTTCTTTTAAGCCTGGGATTCACTGTGGTCTCCTACCCCCAGGAGTCACTTCACAAATCCTGTATTATGGTCACTTCTTTCTGGTTTATTTGGACACCGTGAGGGCTGACACCTTGACCCACCAGTCTGCACATCCGGTGTGCTGTGTCATCGCCCTGGGTCACCACAGTGAGTGAATCTGTGGTCACCATCATTTTCCTGAGCTTGGACCATGAGCTGACAGGTGGCACAAGGGAGATTGTCATATCCACATCAGAGTGGGAAGTGATGGCATCTAGCCCCACCTTCTGTGCTGGCATTTCCACCCGGTCGCGCCCCTGCAGCCCCAGTTTTCTGTTTCCTCCCCTGCTCTGTGACCCTAAAGCCTGTACTGGCCGCCGAACGTGCTCCCAGGACGGGCCCCGGAACGAGTTCCTTTCACACACCCCAGGGCGCCTTCCCCAGGCCAAGACCCCAGGAGCAGTTCCCAGTGCACATTCAAGGTTCTTCGGCAACCAGCCGCGACCTGCGAGGGGCGCCACCTGCAGGGGTTTGGGGGGAAGGAAGGTGTGGGTGCTGGGCTTCCTCCTGGCCGGCTGCTTCCGGAGGGCTGGGGCGGCCTGGGTGACCTGCTGATGGAGGAGATGTGGGCACAGTGGGGGAGAGTGACGCCTGACTTCCTGGCAAGGCCCCCAGCAGGCATGAGGCTGAGCCACCGAAGCCGTGGGGAAACGCAGGAGAAATGACCGGGGCGTGGGTCAGAAGCCCCGGGGTCTGATGTCCCAGCACGGAGGTGGCCATTCCGTGAGGAGGACAAGAGCACAGGGCACAGCCGTGGTGGGGACAGCTGGGCGCCAGAGAGTGTCGGAGGAGGGAGGCTTGAGTGGGCAGGAGCATCACCTCAGGGAGACACCGATGACCAAGGCCTCCAGGGTCCAGGCTGCTTTCCCGGAAGCTCCCACAGCCCTCCTGTGCACTCCCGTCCCCAGCAGGCACGCCTGCTCCTCCCAACCACCCCCGGCACCTCAGGCCTCAAGCCCCCGGGAGTCCCTTTCTGCGTACTGCAGGTTCCGTTCACGTTTTCCTCAGCTATCAGTGAGTGGACTTTGTCTCTCCGCCTTGCAAAGCTCTTCTTCACCCTGGGGAGAAAACCTGAGGAGTGACCACATAATTCTCTTTAGAAGGCGAGGGGCCGGCAAGCCACAAGGCTTTGCTGGTTCTCATTGCTCATTCCACAGAGGAGCAGAGCAATGGGCGATATCTATTCCTCCCCGGGACTTGGCACAGATCTGACTGGGGCTCGAGGCGCTTTCCCTGGGGCTGGGCGGTGGTGGGCAGGGCTCAGGTGCCCCGTGGCAGGATGGCTGTAGGAACAGCAGTGGATCAGAGGGACAGTGCGGGTTGGAAGACAGAGGTCGCATGGGCTGTGTCAGAGTCGATCTGTTTCTGGTCCCGCATGAGATGCGAACAGCTCCGCTCATCAGAAAGGATCTCGGGGCCTGTCACCAAAAAAGACTATTCCCCGGCCAGGCCCTCGGTGACACCCGTCCTTCCCATCTAGGATTCTAGTCGGTGACCTGATGACTCACTCACTCCCTTTAAACGTTTATTGGGAAGGGGACCGAGAGGAGGAGGGGGAGAGAGAGGGATGGGGAGAAAGAGCCAAAGTGGCTCCTGTACCTGTGCTGACGCTACACGAGGAATACAGTCATGTACTGCAAACATGGACTAGAAAAAAAGGTTGGAAAAAAAACAAACCTTTTATCTGATGAGGCCTCTTCCTGTTTCTCTTGGAGTGCGGGTATCCTGTGCTACCAGGAAATTTATTCCCTCCAGAGGGGACAGGAAGGATGGGAGCTTTGAAGAAAACTGGGTTCACACAGATGGGTGAAGCCCTCCAGCCTGGTCCTCTTCGACCCTTGCAGTGCTAGTTAATGACAATGGGACAGAACTGACTTTGAGCCGCCTCCCCTGAGCCCAGGTTCTATCCCAGCACCTCAAGCACAGCACTAGGGAAATACACAGCTCCTTCCAGCTCGGAGGGGAGCCCCGCAGGATGGAGACCCACAGGATGGAGACCCGCAGGACGTCCTCTTTCCGTTCCTGGGTTTGGGTGAGAGGCCAGCATGTCAAGGAAGCCCCCAGGTGGTACAGGGCCAGGGCTGCCCTGGCCAAATCTTCCAGGAGCAGGCAGGAAGCAGAGGTCCTCTGGCTTCTGTTGAGCATTCAGGGTGTGAAGGGGACTCAGGCCCCATTTCCTCTTAAGACCCCACTGAACATCAGAAGGTGGGGTGCTGGCCAGCTCGTCTGAATGACATCTGGTCAACACTCATCAAAATGCACCAAGGCCCTTGGAGGGCATGAGGTGCATCTGCTGTCCCACAGCCCTGTGGCAGCCCTGTGCCCAGTGTGCTTGTGTCCCTGAGCCCAGTGGAACACCCAGCACAGAGTCAAGACCTCAGAGCTGTATTTGGTCCCGGGTCTCCCTAAACGGGGTGTGTGTGTGGAGGGATGGGACCTCATTTGTTGTTGTTGCTGTTGTTGGTGGTGGTGGTGGCTCACAAACAACAGGGCTGGTCCAGGCAGATGGCCGGTCAGCAATGCCAGTCCTGGAGAACAATAGAAGGAATCAGCTATCAGGTTGGAGGATCAGGCTGAGGGCTGTGGTGGCCAGGATGGAGACAGCCTGGGGCTCGTTCCTCACAGTCCACCTCACAGGCCCTGCCCCTGCCAGTATGAGCTGGATGCCTGTAGTTGCTGCCAAAACCCATGGAGTCCAAGTAGGTTGCCCTTTTCAAGTTTGGCCGACTGAGGGCTGAACCCAAGGCTTCCGCCTTGAGCTGCATCCCTAGCCTTTTACTTTCCTTTTAAATCTCGGGCAGGGTCTTGCTAAGTTGCTCTGCTTAGGCTGGGCTGAACATTGCCTCTCCAGCTTCACCCGCACAGACTGGTGGGATGACAGGTGTGGGCCTCTGAGCCTGGCACAAGTCACCTCTTTCTCCAAGCGTCACCTCTTTCTCCAAGTGTCACCCTTGGCACCTATAAAGTGGACTGGTCTGGAGTCCCACAGGGAAGGTAATTCACACACCTCACACAGGAAGCCAAGCCCGCCATCCGGAGCATCACCTTCCAAGGCTACAGCAGGTGGGCTGCCCACCAGTGAGGGTCAAGGACAGATGGCGGGAGGGGCACACTCCTGGTGCTGCAGGGCCCATGGCTCTCCACAGCCCCAAGGGTGCTTCCAATTAAGTGACACTGGCCCAAGGGCAGATGAAGTCACTGCATCATCTCAGCTGTGCAGACAGAGCTCTGGAGGCCACGAAAGCTGAAACATACTCTGGGGTGCTCAGGCGAGAAACTGGGTTCCTGGTCTGCTTCCAGGTCCCATTTGTGTGTCATATGTGTGGGGTACAGGATGCAAGCTGAGGTAGAGGTCACGGGTATGCACACTAGTGTGTGCTCTGTGCATCCCAAGTTTCCACGTGCAGGTCTCTGTGCTCAGCAAGCTCCTGGGGGCAGTGACCTGGCTTCTGCACCTTTGCCACAGTGTCCCTTGGGCGTGGTTGGTGTTTATTCAGTGTTGGGCAGCTCAGCATTTCATCCAAAGCTTGCATGGGAAGAGGGGAGGATTTTCCCTTCTCCTAACCGTAGGTTCATAGGAGACGGGCAGAGAAAAGACAACTGTGCCTTTCTTTGTGGGTATTTTCCCTCCCTCTCTGCAAGCTTTCCTGAACGTGATTAAAAATGGCAAGTGAATTAGCATGTGAAAATGCACACACAGGAGAAAACGGTCCTGCAGGAGGTCACAGAGTCACGACGTGGTTCTAGCTTCCCCTGGTGACCTGTGACTCCAGGCTGAGTGAAAGCTAGGTGAATCTCAATCTCAGCAAAGCCCAGCCCTGCGGGGTTTTCCTTCTTCCCAGGATCAGCGTGACTCCCCTTTGAAAGACGCGTCAGCTGCCACGGATGCCCCTGCCATCTCCCTCCTGGGTGTCGGTGCAGTTGGCAGGCAAATCAATTGGTCCAGTGGCTCTGCCATCCGAGACACGGAGTGGGGCTGACATCTCCAGAGAACCCCAGAGAGTCAAGCCTGGGCACCTGGGTCTGTTCAACACTGAGCAACAGGCAGGCGCCAGGCTTGCTGTCAGCCGAGCAGTGAAAAGGGACAGGCTGCTGTGGCAGAATTGACATGCCGGCTTCTGCTGGTCTTGCAGAGATATCGGCAGTGATGTGGCTGTGGGCTGACATCGGCAACAGAAGTGGCTCCTTTCTGGGCCGGATTGAAACTCATCCAGCTCCCTGCATTCACAGCGATGATTTCCAATGCTAATGCTCAGCGAGCCAGGCATGAAATATATTCACAGGCACTGCTTGTGAGGGCCCTTTGGAGTTATTTGAGGTACCAGTGATGAAAACCTCTGTGCCACTTGCTTCTGTGCGTCTCTGTTCCCTCGGTTTCAATTATGCAGTCAAAGGATCTTTGGGGGAGAGGGAGGGAGAGACGGAAGATGGGGGTCTGCGGATGTCACCCCTTTCCTTCCTAATAAGAGCAGGAGGCTGAACAGGAGGTGTGGGGGAGAAAGGGGGTACTATCGTCTCCCATAGCTGCAGCACGCCGACCATGTAGATGAGGTTGTCTGAGCATATCCGCAGCCCCATCACGAGCCTGGGATCCCTGAGCCATTCTCTCCTGGCAGGACATGTGGGTGAGATCACATCTGTGAGCATAAGTAATCAACGGGGCTGCAGGCTGCATAAAGGATGTGGTGGGATAACCAAGTGTGGGAAAGCACTGGAGGGCCAAGTGCATGTGTGTGTACATGTGTGCAAAGGAGTGCATGGATGCAAGTGTACATGTATGTGCATGATTTCTTATTAATACTTTTCTTTCCAGGGCCCCACACTTGAGAAACCTTTTCTCCCCTCCAGATCTTTACATTTGTCCTCTCCTCAAAAATGTCTGATGTGCTCACCATGAACCCAGCAATGACTAGAGATCTGAGACTCAGACCAGACCAAAGCCACATGGGGGAGGTGGAGGTGAACTTAGAACACAGGCCTTTGGATTTCCTAGGAACTGTGGCTGGGAAAGGCCCCCACATGCCTGCTGTCCTCTTGAGGCTACCCTTGCAAGCTCTGGCCACTTAATCGTTTCATACCTTCTTGGGGCTCCTACAAGGGTGGACGTCCTCCCACCTGCCCCCAGCTTTCTGATCTAGTAGGAAACTGACAGTGCACCTACCTCAGTCCATGATCCTGGGTCATCTGCACCTCAGGGTGCTCAGGCGGTCATCCTATGAAGTCCTCTTGGGTAATCCTGGGCTCCCAGGGGGCCTCACTATGGTTACCCACCTCCCTCCAGCTGGGCCTCTGGTCTTTCTGCATGTGTTCCTAGAATCGACTTCTGCTGAGACCTTGTCTTTTCCCTCTAGTCCCTCATGGCCCCAAATGGTATCATCTTATCTGAGATCAGTCCACATCTGCGGGACCCCACTTTCTTTCTTTTCCACCCCAAATTACGAGTGGAGGGAGCCTGCCTTAATCACTTTCCCTACTGCTGAAACCCAATACCTGACACCCACAAAAAGGAGGAGAGGTTTATTTGGGTTCTCATTTCAGTCTATAGGCAGCTGTTTCAAATGGAAGAAGAGCATGGTGGAAGGTTCTGGCGAAGGAGGGCTGCTCACTTCATGGCAAACAGGAAGCAGAGCAAGAGGGAGGAGCTGGGAGGAAGATAAACCCTTCCAGGTCACACTGCCTCCAAGAAGACCCCCCCTCCAAATAATGAATCAGCTACAGTGCCCCTTTAACCAGGCCCCTGAGGCTTCACCTCTGAGTGTGGCAAGCTTCTCGCTTGCTCTAGCTCCTGCTACCCTCTGTTAGAGTGGACAGGGAGCATGCTAAGAACTAGCTGTGTGAAGCCAGTTAGGAAGCTTTCACTTGAGAAGTGGAAGGGAGGCAGGGGTATTTTCAGCACACAGCCCTGAATCGATGGTCCCAGAACTGTTATGATTTAGATCAGAAATATTCCTCAAATGTCATGAGTTTGTGAGGTGACTAGCTCTTTAGGTACTGTGCTCACAGTGGGTCCATCATGGTGAGCTCAGGGCTGACTGCTGTAGGAGATGGGGCTGGCTGGGGGAATCACTGGGGTGAAACCTGGAAGAGCAGTTCTTGTCCCCATCTCCTCCCTTCTCACTGTGCTTTCTGACTGCCATGGGCTGCACAGCTTCCTTCCACCCTACCCTCCTCCCATGATGCTTTGCCTTGGAGCTGCTGACCATGGACTGAACCTACAGAAATCACAAGTCAAATAAAGCTCTCCTCTTTAAACTGTGGTGTCAGGTATTGTGTCTCAATAACAGGTAAGTGACTGATATGGAGACCTACTCAAAACTAGATACTAATATCTCCAGTGCTATCCAGGATCCTAATACAGGGCTGCACATACACATGCGCGTGCACACACACACACATGCGCGTGCACGCAGTTCAGGAGAGCAAGGGGAACCAAGGTAGGAAATAAGAAGTGGTCTGTATACTGCAGTGGTGGCCCTGCCTGAGACCTTGTTGGGAATCTTCTTGGACCCCGGACCCCTTCTAGACATAGCCAGAATCAGGGTGAGACAGCAGCTAACCTGATTTTTAAATATGTTTTTGGGCTCTGTGTGTGTGTGTGTGTGTGTGTAGAGGAGACAGAAAGCCGGGGCTAGAGGCTGCGGGCATGAAGAGTTGGCTGGGCACGTTGGAGGAGATGGATTTGGGGATTCTTTCTTTCCTCCTAATTATTTCTGGATGGCTGCTGTGTTTTCTCCCCTTCTGTCTTAACGGCATCGTTCAAAGTGTCTGACAATCGATAGGGCTCAGGCTGAGAGCCCTTGCAAGGAGCCAGGCGGCCACTTTAGCTGCCAGGCAGGATGGAGTCAGAGGGTTTGGGCAGAGACCCAGGCCAGGAAGCAAGGGCTCTGCGGGCGCGGCAGCTGGCTCCGCCTCATGCTGTTTGGCTCCCTTGGGATGCCAGCCGTCCCCGGCGGCTTGCCAAGGCCCTTCCTGCAGGCTGGCTGCCTCCTCTTTCCATGTTGCAGCAGCCTGTGAGGGGGCAGTGCCACCCTTGCCTGGTGCAGCAAACACTCAGAGGCCCAAGGGGTGCTGGCCCTGAACAGAATTTGGGGGCCTGGGTGGAGAGGGCTGCAGGGTGCCAACCTTCTGGAGCTGGAGCCCAGGCTGCAGACCCTGCAGTCTCCTGGCCCGAGGCTGTGACTCAGACCAGCTCACAGCTCTGCACCTTCTGGGGAAGGGCTTACTCCACCACAACTCTAGGCCATTTCTTCTGGGTCACCCCAAGGGCAACTGGGGTGGCATGGAGAGAAGGGACAGCCAGCAGCAGGACCCCACGGGGTGCAGGAGCTGGGCAGGGCTACTGCAGACTACTACAGTCCAGGCTGAGCATGGCACTTGTGTTCTGAAATGCCCACACCATCATGTACCTCCATCTTCCCAGAAACATGGCACTTGCATCAGCCTAGTGCACTGTGAAATGCCAGGAGTGAAGGCGGACGAAGCACTCTTTCTTCCACTGCAGGAGAGATGCAGCTTTCATGTCTTTGGGTCTTAGAGACAGATGGTGAGACAGAGCACTGGCCTGCAAGGAGCTCACAGTGGGAGAGCGCAGGAAGTGCTGGGCGAGGCTAGAGGCCACAGGTGGCACAGTTGGCATCTGGACTCAGCCCAGGGCTGTGCAATGAGTATCACCGCCCAGCAAACCCCAGGAGCCCAGAGTGGCTGACAATCAGGATGCGGCACCACTCAGCCCAGCACCACTGCCACCCCGCCCTGGCCCTTTCTTCCTTAGGAAGCAGCCAGGCTCCTGTACAAGGTGCTCAGTGGACACAGGGCAACACATGGGAAGTACATGTACTTCCTAGAACTGAAGGGATACCTGACTTGCAGTGTCTTTGGGGTGAACCCGTGCCTTCCTTTACTGAGCCTCGGTTTAGTCATCTGTTTAGTGGGAGCCATGTGGTTGGCATGAGCCTGAGGCATGGGATGTGGCTGCCCACCAAGGGTGGCTTTTGCAGGAAGCAGGCTTGGGTTTTACTAGTGTCCAGGTCAGTGTCCAGCTGTCATCAGAGTCAGGAAGCCATGTCGGCCTCTGTGCACCTCCATGTGATGGGCTGTGGTCATTCCTGGCCAGGGGCTGGCAGCCAGCCTGCCTGTTCCCAGGCTCAGCAGACAGGACATCAAGAGGACGCCCCAGGCAGTGGCAGGATCCATTCCTTTCAGCTGCTCCTGGGCTGCGCTGGCCCAGCACTCAGGCACTTAATAATGCAGACGGAGGCTCTGCCCTATTAATTATTAAGCATCCCTTGCATTTCTCAGGACAGCTAGGAGAAGAGCTGGAGTGAGAGACCTGCAGACAGAGGGAAGCTGCCCTGTACTCATGCTCTCCACTGTGAGACCTCCCAGGGTGCACTGCGGTCAGGCCCTCAGTCCAGCTGCGCGTGGCTGCCTCTTCCGGTCCTGCCCGGGAACTTGTGCATATCCTGCAGTGGGAACCAGAGGGAGGGGCCTCCAGGAGCAAAGAGTGAGGCTGGCTCCTTTGTCTCCAGCCTGCCATGTGTGTGTGTTTGTGTGCGTGTGGTTCTGCCTGCCCTCCCAGCCCGGCACACTTTCCCGTCAGCTGCAGTGGGAAATTGCTCTCCCTGCCAATTGTGGCACAGGGCTCTGCAGCAAGTCCACTGCTCTCCTGGCAGCCCTCTCTGCTGCCAGCCAGCGATGCCACGCATGCCAGACCCTGCACCACAGAGGCCGGCAGATACTGTGGAGAGTGCCAAGCCATCCTGCAACCCTCGCAGCTCTCGGGCGCCCAGCCTTGGGCTTATGACAGCCAGACCTGCAGAGCCTGGTGTGCCCAGCAGAGTGTGCACCCCTCCTTCCCTTGTAGACTCTCCCTTGAGCTGTGGAGGCCTCCTTTGCCCTGGGCAAGGAAGGTTTTAAAATTCAGGAGGAAAAAAAAAAAACCCCAAACCGGCTTTCCTCTGCTGCATTGGAACACAGTGGGACCAGCAAGATCACCACTGTCTGGGAGCTGCGGGGTGGGGGGGGGGGCAGGGCAAGAGGCAGCTTTGGTTCAGTCCCAGTGCCCACCCGGAAACTTTCCCTGCCCAGCTGCTTTTCCTCCGATGCTCCTGTTATCATCCCCCGGGGACCCTACAGCCACCTCCCTGGGGGTCAGTCTTCCAGCACTGCCTCCCTCGTGGCTGCGATAAATAGGGCCAGGGAGGGCCTGGCTCGAGTGCCACAGCAGTGCCGCTGTCTGCATTCTGTGCCACAGGGAAAGATGCTCTCCAGCCCGGCACTGGGCCTCCAGGCAGCCCCGCGTGTTCCTGGCCAAACCCTGCCGCTCGCACCTGTCCCAGCCTCACACCTCACATGGCTCCCACCATGCAGCTGCCGCCTCTGCTGGGAGGCCACGCTTCTCCCTTCCACATCATCCCCGCAGGTGTCACGCTGTGTCCCTAGCCGTGGCCGCAGTCTATCCTCACGGCCAGTCCCGTCCTAGCTGAGAGGAGCGTCCATGCGGCTCCGCGTGCTCATGCTCAGGGTCTCAGCATCACGTGTGTCCGTGGCATAGATGTGCCCATCACTCTTGCCTCCCAGTCTGCACCAGCCTCTGACCCACCCCCTCTGGGGACGAAGCCTGGGAGCCACTGGGTGACTCGAGACGCTTAGACCATTAGCATCGTGGCCGGCCCAGGGCCGTGACATGAGGGGGTGTGTGAGCATGAGTGTGCATGTGTGAGTGTGTGTGCATGTGAGTGTGCCTGCAGCAGCACACCCTGTAGAATAAGAGGAAGAAAAGTGGGATGGGGGAGCTGCCCATGTGGACAGGTTCTGGAGCTGAGTGCAGTTTCCGGTGATGTCCCCTTGGGGTGCCAGCCCTTGCTCACATGTCCTGGCTACTGGGTGCCTGTCTCCTGGGTGGACCTAGAACTGGCAGGTGGGCCTGAGCCATGGCTGATGCTTTTGGAATCTTGGTGACATGCCGGTGCTTGGGCTCCTGATAGACCTGGAGTCTTGGAGGCCCCTGAGTAGACATCTCTGGGGAGACTGATGGTGCAGGAGTGCTGGCCGTGGGCACAGACAGCACACAGGGCCCTGCTGCTGCAGTGTCTGCCAGGGACAGAGCCGGTGTGCCAGGCTCAGACCCTGCTCAGCCCACCTCTCCATGGCTCAAACACACAGGTGGCTGCCATCGCTCGAGGACCTGAGGGTGAGCCTGGCTCCAAATGCATCGTTGCAATCAGTTTCAGGTTCCTGGGGAGACCTGCTGTTCTCAGAGCTCGGGGCGGCCTGGACAGCCTGCACACAGAGGGCTGCATCTCCTGGTCTGTCCCTGGCAGACTGAGTGCAGTCGGGATCATAAGGGCATCATGAGCCTAAGGAAGGTGGGGGGGACTCCTAACACCAAGCCACTGACTATCATGACCCCAAACAATGGGAATAAGTCGCAGAAATTGACTGACTGGCAAGCCCTGTGCTTAGGGGAGGGTGTCCCCGGAGAGGCTGCAAGGGCCCCGCTACACATAGTGTCAGGCAAGGCAGGGGACGAACATGCTCGGGGCAGCAGCTGCACCCCACAAAGAAGCTGTGTCGGTGACCTGTCTCCTGTCTCTGATTTAAAGACAGGCCCTTCCACTCTCAGAGATGAGGTGCTTGCATGTGGACAGGAGGAGGAACAGGACCTACAGTCACCAAAGCCACCACCATGCTGGGCCGGACTGCACAGAGTGTGTGAGCCCAGACAGTCACTGCAGGCTGTGTGTGCTGGTCAGTGCAGATTGGCCTGGGAGGACGTAGGTCTCTGTCCACACAGAGAAGCAGAGACAGAAAAGTGGACACCAAGTCACAGATGGGAGAGTGGAAGGGCCTGTCTAAACACGGAGCAGGCAGCCCCAGGCTGAGGACAGACAGGTGCCTGTGAGCCAGGGACAAGGAGACGGGCGTCTGCGCAAGAGGGACAGGGCGGGAGGGTCACTGTTAGCCTCCCCTCACCTGTCACTGGTGAGAAATCACCGCACATTTAGTGGGTTCAAACAGTGCACCCATAGTATCACACGACTCCCGGCCAGCAGTGTGGGCCTCAGTCACTGACCTTCAGTTAGGCCTCACAGAGCCACTGCGGAGACATCTGCCGACTGCTTCTCATCCAGACACTCAGCCACACAGAATCCACTTCCAAGGGCTTGGCTGGTTGGAGGAAGCTGTTTCCTTTCTGGTGTTCCATCAGGGTCCCCTCGAGGAGCTGACTGCCTGGTGGAGGTGCCGCCTAGCTCCTGAGGGCACTACGGTTCCTGGCAGAGTTGTACTCAGCCCCTGAGATTTCCTCAGCTTCTGGAGCTCCCTTAACTCCTGGCGTTCCCCTCACCTCCTGGTCACTATCCACTATTCCTGCCACCTTGAGCCCTGCAAGGTTCCAGGCGAGAGGGGCTTAAGGCAGCACAGTGTTGCTGGGTGCTGTTCAGGCACGTTCTGAAAGTCAGAAGTGAGATCTCCGCTCTGCCCACATGCAAAGGGGAGCGGTCTCACAGGACACAAGGAGGTGGTTGGGGGCTGCTAGAGCAAGGTCTGCAGTGCTGCCCGAAGCCAAAGGCGTGGCTAGCAGGCCAGTTCCCCCGGAGGGGGTGGGACCTCCAGGAAGGACAGCCCGGAGGAGGCTAGGCAGTGGGCACCCTCACAGGCCCCTGGGCCTGGCCCTCTGCTCTCTTTTCTTAGCTCAGAGCTGAGAAGACTTCTCTCTCCACTTGCTGTGCAATAATTTGCCCAAAAGCAACAGGGCCCTCTGACTGTAGATTGAAACCTGCAGAACTCTGAAATAGAAAAGAACTTTTCTCCTTTTTAAATCTATTATCTCAGGTGCTTTGTGACAGCGAGAGTGAGCTGGCTGTGCAGGAGCCACTTGATAGCTCAGCCCCCACTGCAGCCAAAGGTCTGTCCCACAATGGGCAATTTGCAGGCCCTGGGGCTTCTCAGTCCCCAGCCTGAAATACATTTCATGATTTAGTTCTTCTTGGTTTTATTGCTAGGAAAATAACTGCTTTTAATCTAATTGTTAATCCTGTTAGTTTAATTTCCTAAAATTTGTCTAAGTATATTTTTTTTTGTCTGCTCAGTTAGTAGTTCTGGGAACCGACTCTGTCTGTCCCTCAAGAGTTTTGGGTCTCAGGACATCCAGGAGCTGTGTGCTCTCTCCCCTAGAACCTGTACTGGACTGGGCAGGAGCAGACAGGGCCTGTGGCTGGAACGGTCAAGAAGGTGACACAAAGACATCTCCACATAATGGTCCTCTGTCCCTTTTTCCCTCTGTCCTCCCTCCCTTTCCTTTCTTTCCCTTCTTTCCTTCTTCTTTGTACTAGGGATTACATCCAAAGCCTTTTCACTGAGCTCCATTCCCAACCCTTTTTTTTCTTTTCTTTTAGTATCAGGGATCAAACTCAGGACCTCATTGTCCCAGGCAGGTGCTGTGCTGTTAGAGTAAATTCTTAACCCTATTTTTCTTATTTTTTACTTTGAGAAGGGGACCAAGAGTTGGGAGGAACTGGGAGGGGGAGGAGGGGTAAGGGATTTAACAATAAATAGCCCTTAAAAAGGGCTGGGATGTATGTAGTTCAGTATGAAGGCGCTTGGTTTAATCCCTGGCACCACGCCCCCCACTCTCTCTCTCTCTCTCTCTCTCTCTCTCTCTCTCTCTCTCTCTCACACACACACACACACACACACATCTAACAAGGCCTCGCAAGTCCCTCTGCCACTTCACTGTGCTGCCAGTGGCTGCCACGTTGTACCCCAGCTTTGTCGTGTGTGAAATGGGAAGTGGACCCGCTTTCAGAGCTGACGCAGTGACAGGACAGCACACGTGTGGAATCTCAAGCATGATGTGTGGTGTGTTATAAAGAATTCAACAAATGCAGCAGCTGCGAATACACGGAAGGACCAGTGGATGAAAAAAATTCTCCAAGACAGGAAAGAAAATCAAACTAAACAAAAAATCCAAACGGTAGCCAGCCCATCACCCAGTGCATTGAACCCCCTTCCGCTGTTCTACTCAAGCTACATAATAGCAACTCTTAAAAATTCTCATGTTAAAAGTAGACATGTCATAGGTGGAGTCACTGGAAATCCCTTCCAAGCCATCCTGCAGGTCCCTCGTCTTTCCTGCTGCCCTAAAAAGGACAGGCGGTATGTCAAGGTTTTTAGTGGCAGATGTTGGAGATGTTAGTGCCTTCAAATAAGGAGAATTAGATATTATCCGAATTCTTAGGTTGAGAATTATCTTTATCCCCATGGACTTAGATGCAAGTCTGGACTAGCAAATTAGAATGGCACTGCATGTGACAGTTCACACTCGACGTTTCCTTAAGATGTTCATCTTCTGTGCCCTTGGTGACTTGGGGGACTCACACGCATGTGCAAGGCCTGTCCACAGACCCACTGGCTTCTCCCTGTGAGTGAGCATCAGCCTGTCTACGGCTGTTCAGAGTCAGAGCCGCTGGGCTGTGTGCATGGGGAGGGTGAGACAGGTGGTGCCCTGGTGCCACCCCTTGGCTTCCCGATGGACGGCGCGGGTCTGCATGGGAAGGCGCCAGCATGGAGACGCTGCAAGAGGAAATTCAGTGGCTGATTTCAGCGAGGACTCCCCAGTCTTTGATTCTTCGAGGTGCCTGATGAGGGGGTGGAAATTCAAAGGCATGAGTCCCATTTTACATTTCCAAATTTATTACCGAGGTAGCAGCAGGCTGATGTGCATGTCCCCTTGTGGATCACCAGAAATGAATTTCCTGACATTTAGCTCTTAAAAAAAATGTATATGTGTTGCCTGTCAAAAGCAGGGTTATTTATATGTCCTGAGATTCATAGGTTCTTGAAGCTAATCTCCACGAATATTACTTGATGGGCCATTATAGGCAAGATTTACTTGATATTTGTCCTTTTTGTAAGTCTGCACATTTATTTAGAAAAGTATCCCTGACTTTCCACCGAGGAACGGGCTGCAGACCCAGCCGTCCTGTGCTGGGCTCTTGCCAGGCATTGATTGTTCCGAAGATAATAGCATCTTCAGAAGCAACCAAGGAGGGGGCGGAAGAGAATCTCTCCTGCGAGTTAAAAATGAATAAGGGGGCTGCTGGCTTCCCGCCGAGGAGAAGCCCGGGTAAACACAGACGAAGCAGATGGAGCAGGAGACCCTTCACAAACGCATGCTGCTTGCAACAGACAAAGGAATTTGTCCTGCTTTGTCTCAGTCAAACATCTCAGCCATGCAGGGCCCAGTCAGGGCAGGTAACTGTCCAGTGTGATCATGAAGGGAAAAGCAGGAGCCTGAGGTGGCCCCAAGGCCCCGGGCCAGAAGAAGTACCAGCATCTGATGTGACCCCTGTCTCTCAGGAGCCCGAAGGTAATGGAGCCAGAAGGTAATGTCTCCTTCAAGTAGCTGGTGAGCTGGAAGTGGGGGTCAGACCTGAACACCGGCAGAAGGTACACCGGAACTGTCTGGTGGAGGGTGGGGTCAAGGTGGTCTGGTGTCTCAGCCAAGTCCTGCCACTCTGCTCAGCCCTCCCAAGCAGGAAGAGGAAAGTGCTGGGTCAATTGGCACTTGAGGTCCCTGCAAGATGTGATGCTGCGTGACTGTTCCCCCAGGAAGGTTCCAGGCACCTACCAGGCAGCAAGCAGGCCTGGGTTCCAGGAAGGCGGAGATGAACAGGACATGGCTGGGCATGCTGAGAGGAAGGTGTGCAGTGTCCAGACAGGATGGGCCAGAGGTCAGGCTTCCGGAGGGGTGAGGGCTCCCTGAGGAGACAGGAACCCCAGAGGGGGTCTTGGCCACTGGTGAGGAGGCCTGCTGTTGCCCATTGATAGTGAACTCCAGGACAGTATGGAGCTCTCATCGAAGCCGTGGCCCTGGGCAGCAAAGGGACCCTCAGGATTTCCACTGCTCACCCCACTCCCTCCACAGCACCTCTTATTGGATGTGACCCCCAACATCTGCCCCAGGCGAATTCAAACTATGCACCAGCCACCACCTCAAGCCTCGGTTCCTCTTTGGTTTGAATGCATGGGTTTCTCCAAAATACCCATTTTGAAAGGTCTTGGCCTTTGCGAGATTAGGTGGCAAAGGGCTCTGACCCCAGGGCAGGGATCAGTGCTCCAGAGACAGGGCTCTAGAGCCTGTCATCTTCACATCTTTGACACCCAGGTGCCATCTTGGCGACAGACAGCAGTATTTACCAGTGCCTTGATTTGGGCTTCGTGACCTCCAGAAGCGTGGGAAGTAGATTTTTATTAATTGTAAGTTTCCTGGCCCAAGGCACTTTGCCCCAGTAGCCCAAGGTGCTGAGACACACAGACTGCTTCCCTGTGCAGCACACACACACTGCCCATCTGAACACACTGGCCACTGCCTGCTCTGCCAGCCATTTCTCATGCAGAGCCCACAGCCCTTGAGACCCACAGCGCCTTAGGAAGCCCTGCCCATGGTCTCTGACCTGAGCACCCCCTGAGCCACCCTGCTGCTGTGCGCCCCTCTCCCAGATGAGCATTCCCCACTTCCTCCTGCCCTGCAGACACCTCACCATCCCTCTCAGGGCATGAGAGGTCCCAATTCTCAGGAGGGCCTAGGCAGGGCTCTGAAAGGTGATTGGATGATGGGGAATTTGGGGGTTGGGCCTGGTGGGAAGAGGTGGGGTCTGGGGTGGTCTGGAAGGGTTTACCTCCTCCCTGGCTCTTCCTCTTGCTCTCTGCTTCCTGTCTCCCATGCAGTGAGCAGCTGTTCTCTCCCAGGCACCTGTGCCACATGGTCCTACCTTAGAGCCATCCAACCATGGACTGAACCCTCTGTTGACTGAGCCATGAGAAACCTCCCCTTTAATTTGTGTGCTGTAGGACCTTTAGCTTGGAGCTAAGTGATTCAGACAGCCCTGTCCAGGTGGACTTCATCTGGCACCAGGCATGTGGTGATGCCCCTGAGCCATCAGCACCTTGGAAGAGCACCTTTTCTGGCACAGGAGCGCTGACTTAGTGGTGCCGTGCTGCCTCAGTCTCCCTCACTGCAATGTCCTTGACCACTCTTGAGCGCGGTGAAGACAGATCACCTTCTGCGGGATACAGGGTTCATCTTCGCTCCTGTACCCTGGGTGCTGTCACTGATGTCTCCGAGAAGGCTTGGCTCCCCTGACCGCAGCTGTCAGCCTGCTGTGAGAGCTCTGCCCGTCCACGGCTATCCCTGGGGACCTCCACCTGAGTGTCTGCTGCTGCCCCAGCTGGACACTCTGGCACCGGCGCCAGTCTTTCCAGGTGGAGGGCTTCTTTCGGGTCTCCCTGACACCGTCTTTGTCCGTAAGTGGCCCTGTCAAACCCACAGTGTCATCGTGCCCTTTGTCCTTGTCACATGCTCTAGACCTGGCATGCGATGGGACCCTATGGGTCCATCTGCCGTAAGCACAGCCACACTCTTGTTGCTACTCCCTGCCTGCTGGCCCAGCCTGGCTGGAGCCGTGTCCTGCACCAGCGGCATCATGGCGGCTGCACGCTTGGCCTAGGCAACGCCCTCTCCCTGCTCCTGGCTCTTCCAGCACTGCGATCCCTTCCCCCTTCAGGAGGAAGCTTGGCCCACTTCACTCTGCTGCTCAAAACCCTCAAATGACCCCGCTTCTCTCTGAGTAAAAGCTGAATCCCTCAGGCAGCCCCCCAGTGTCTGTCTGGCTCCCTTCAGCTGCCCGACGTCAGCCCCAGCACTGTGGAGCCCAGCAGCTCCAGACTGCGGCTCCTCCGTGGGCCCCGAAGCAGGCGCTGCCTGTGGGCTTCCTTGTGGCCCTCTCCACAGCCCAGAGCTCCCTCGACATCTGCCTGGTTTTCCCCCTGGCCCAGACAGCCAGCTAGCTTTGTAGATCGCCCCACACCCTATTCCCAGCCCCGTTTCTAATTCTTCTGCTTTTCGGAGCTCTTACTACTTTGAAACGGGCTCTGCAGCCATCCTACATGTTCATTCATCGTCTGTCTCTCCCCAGGGCAGGACTTCCGGCTGAGCCGGGGTGACTCATGAACATGTAAGGGAGCATTTGGCTCTGGCCCTGGACTGCGAAGTTGGATGTGAGGGGATGGTGATGTGCAGGTGCCGGTAGGGCGGGACCATAAATAGGCCTGAGGCATCCAGAAGGACCGTGTGCTGGTTGCATGTCTGGATTTGCACCCTGGAGGTGCCCTGGCTTCAGTGACCAAGGGCAGAGGTGAGGCCTGGAGTGGGGGGCAGGGGTGGCTGAGCTCACGAAGGGACACTGTAAAGGGCCATTGGCCCTGGATGGCTGCCGGTGCCGTGTGGTAAGGCATGGGAATAAGGGGAGAGAATGAGAAGTCGGTTCAGAGCTGGAGAAACTGATCTTCACCTAGGCAGCTACCTGCATGGCTGGGGGTGCCCTGGGCATCTCCATCTTTACTGCTTCTTGTGTATGTAGCCTTGCACAATCACTCATCCTTCTCTAAGGCCTATCATCCATCTACCATCCATCTACATATCTACCTGTTGGGAGGCCCCTGGAATTAACCCAGACCCCTTCATTGAGTTATATCCTTACCCTTTTTAAAATTTTGGTTTTGAGACTGAATCTCCCTAAGTTGTCCAGGCTGAGTTTGAATTGTCATCTTTCTGCCTCAGCCTCCTGGTATGCTGGATTTTTAAGTTTATGTGGTGGGACCAACACCTCAGCATCTGCAGAGACTTGACATGAGCTCACGGCAGGGTGCGGGCGGGGCAACCCTGTCCACAGCGCGCCTGGCTGGGGCACCTCGGGTGCAGCAGTGTCAGAATCCCTGAGACTCAGGCTGCATCACGGGAGGGCCGGGGCGTCCACGGGGCCTTCTGGGGGCTGGGTAAGGGCTAACAAGGTCACGGGCGACATGGTGGCTGCCGCGTGGCTCTCTGTGCTCCCCAGGGTCCGACCTTCCATTTCTGCTTCTCCTTGCTCCTGCCCTGCTCGCTGCTTCCAACCTCAGACGCGCGCCCCCTGCAGGCCAGAGCTGCACACGGAGCGGCTGGCTGCTCCCAGGGCCCTGGTTCTCGGGCCCCAACAGTCAGCCAGCCCTGGCCACGTGGCCGGGTGCAGAGCAGAGGCTGAGCCAGAGGTGCCCATGGGCATAGGGAGCATAGGGGAGGCGACTGCGTTTCCTCCAGGCCCTCCGAGCTGGGCACTGATGGCAGGAAGATGGAGCCCGTGATGGGGGGTGGGAAGCACATCACAAGCAGGTTCTGGCATGCACCTGCAGTGGGGGCTTTCTCCACAAAAAGCTGCTTTTGCAAGAAGGCACGAAGGCTGTGGCAGCCTGGACATCCTCCGGGTCTCAGGCACATGGCCCCCTCAGGCACTGACTTCAGACCGCAGCAGATGTACTCGGAGGGCACCGCGCTCGCACTGTGCGCCGACCTGGAATCGGGAAGCACGTCTACACTTGGAGAGGCAGGAAGTGCCCCAGGCTGACCCCGAGCAGACCTGTCCTCACCCCGCGCGCACAGTCTTGCTCCTCTGCGGCTTCACTCTCTTATCTCCCTGGGTCCTTGGCAGGGCCAGGCACAGGTCACTTAGAGCTGCGCATTCTCTGGGGTCACTGCGTGCCCTGCCGGCCGGCCATCGCTCAGCGATGGGCCGTGTGGCATCCCAGTAGCCCCGTGCAAACTAAGGCCTTGAGATTCCGAGGAGCCGGCTGAGCCCAGCTGGTCTGTGACCCACTTTGGTCTCTTCCCGACGTTGTACATGCAGCGTGGGCTGGTGCCTGGCACACCGCGATGTGGCTTGTTGGCAGAAGTCCTCAGAAGTAGATCAGCTTAAGGAAGACACGTACTAGAACGATGGAGGGCGGAGAAGAGCTCGCCATGAGACCTCACTGCTGTACGATTTATCTTACTTAATTCTCGCAGTGGCTCTGTAAGGCAGAGATCACTTTCTCCGCGCGTAAGACAGGAGAACTGGATTGGGAGGGGAAGTGATTTGCCCCTGAGCGCACCACCGGGAAATCGGCAGAATCGGGCTGGGAACCGTATCTGCTGTGAAGCTACCACTCCCGACCGGTGAGACCCGGCAGCCTCCTCAGCCACCCGCAGGGACACAGAAGAGAGGTGGCAGGTGTCTCCGGGTGAGACCTGGAAGGGCACCTTCCTGTCCCGGCTCCTCCCTGCTCTCTGTTTCCTGACTGCTGTGGGCTCAGCGCTGTCCTCCTCCAGGATGCTCCTGCCTTGGGGAAGCTGACCATGGACCGAAGCCGTGGACCAGAATAAGCCTCCTCGCCCTAAGTTGCAGGTGGAAGGTCTTCTGCCTCCGCGAGGGGAAAGTGGCCAGCATGGGTTGGAAAGGATGCAGAGGCCTTGGGGTGCTGGACAGTGGAGCAGCTCTCTCTGGGGAGCGTGGGAACAGGCACTGCCCTCCTTGGGAAACCCATGGACCTGTCTGGCCCGGCCTTCCCAGCATAGGAGCAAATAGGCTTTGAGCGTGGCAGGAAGGCCACTCTGAGCAGCCTGGAGGCACACGTGGAAGCTGCTCAGGGGAGCGTACATCCCACTGACATCGCTGCTGTCCCCATAAGTCCCCATGGTGGGCAGCCTCAGGCCATGGGTCCCCTAGGGACAGCACATGCCAGAGAACCAGGGCCATTTGAGGAGGCGGAGTGTGTGCTGGAAAGGGACCCAAGGCTGGACGGAGTCAAGCAGGAGCTTTTGACCATAGGTGCTTCAAAGGAAGCCCTGCCTGCCTGACTGGGGGACCCCAGCCACGCCCGGGGCTGAATCCAGACAGCTGACACTCATCCTGGCCTGGTCCCTCTGGAGGCCTGAGGAGAAGGCCTGTCCTTATTTCTTCCATCTCCTAGAACCCAGGGCTCTTCGTTTTGTGCCTGTACCCTTCCAGCCCTTTGCTCCTGTCCCACTGTCCCTGTCCCTTGTGGTGTCTGCACCCTCGCCTCTTCTTTAAAGGCATTTGGGTTTAGGGTCGCCCTAAATCCCAACTTGATTGCATCTGCAAAGGCTGATTTCAAACGAGGTCACATCACATGCCCAGCGGTTAAGACTTAGATCACTCTTTTGTAGGACATTTCAGGAGTTTGGGGGAGATTGAAAGTCTGGGCAGGAAAGTGAGCAGGTTGATCTTAGAGGAATAGATAATAGCAAGAGTGTAACTAATGATACAATGACAACAAAGTAACATGTGACCTAGATAATAGGAATAAAGCACAAACTACAGACGTTAGCAACAAGGTAACACTGACAATGACAACAAAGCCACCAGTGATAGCGCCCCTTCCCACCCTTATATTTTCCCTGGCTGTCCTCTGATCACCAGCAGCACTAAGACTGGACCGGGCCAATCTGTTTCCCCCAACAGCCCACAGCCCCAGGAGTGAGCCTGCTGTCCCTGTCGGTCCTCCTGTGTTCCTTGGGTAAGTTGCCCCCTCTCTGAGGCCTACTGTAGGCCCCTGTGGGTCCACTGAGGTTCTTTCCTCTATTGTCTCCTGTGGCCATGGGCCCCCAGTTCGCTGTGCAGCCCCTGAGATGGCTCGTCCGTCTCTGGACCAGCTGACCTGCATCTCTGGTCCAGATGAGCAGGAAAACCCCTTTCTGCCCCTGAAATTCCATGACAACCAGTTGCTATTGGTCTGACCTTATTTCTCCATCATGTTTGTATTTGGGGGTTTGGTTTGTTTGACTTTGGGTTCAAGCGTGTTTCCTCAAAGGACCGTCCATTCTGTTTTATAAGGACTCTGGTTAATCCTCTTAGGGTGCCCAGTTGTCAAATTTCACTCTCATTCCTTTCTCCCATGAAGAGTAAACAGGGGCCTCTGCATGCAGGAGGATCCTAGCTCTGCACAGGTGGTGATGGGAGGTGCTGTGTTTCCCCAGATTGGCACCAGACCTTGGTGGTACTTCTGGCTCTCTTTTCTACCCTGTGCAGGGTAGAAGAGTTGTGGGCCTCAGAAGTGGGCGGGTCTGGCAACTTCCACAAAGGGGGCTGTAGGTCTGGGAAGGGGGTACACACGGCGGGGACAGAGGGTTCTGTGTGACTAAGCAGGCAGGGCCTGGAGGATCCCTCTGAGGGTAGACAGCCCGGAAACAGGTGTCTATGGTGTCAAGAGCAATCACTATGACAACCAATACACAGGTTTCTGCCACAGAACAGTGCTCACCCCTAAGAGCCATGGAGGTGGGCGGCTGTCATTTTCCTCTGAGAAGCGGCAGAGGGGCTCAGAAGAGGGAGTGGTGTGTGCATATGGGCCTCCACATGGACATCGGGCCGGGCTGCCTGTGAGTGGCCCTGCTCTTCCCCAGCGTGAAGCTGCCAGGCTTGGGGCAGGCACAGCTTCTCTCTTGAGCACCCAGTGAGCTCTGACAGTTGTGCCTGAGAAGGGTGCGTGTGCAGGAGCCCGGGGTGGGGGGAGGGCCATGCGGGCCACAGGCTCTGTGCATCGGAGCAGGTGCTGTCCGCCACGCATGGTGAAGACCCAGGGTGTGAAGGCAGCAGGCAGTTGGAGAGGCCAGGCCTACGCTCGGTCCAGTGTGCGGACTTCTGCCGCTGTCCTGAGCCCTGTGCTGCGCCCCTGAGCCTTGTCTGTCCTCATCGGGTGGCTACGAGGACGAACAGCCCAGCTCCCAGGGTCCACCGCTCAGGAGAGATGGGACCAGGGCGCGATCTGGACACAGCTCCAGGGAGATGAGCGGGAGGGAGGCCTGGCTTCGGAATGGTGCTGCCTGTTTCTGAGTGTGCTGAGCTGGACACACCAGGCGAGTGAGTTCTGAGACGCCTGCAGAGAGCCAGGCTGCACATGACAGGTGGCCCCATCACTGTCCTCTGCGCTGGGCTTGTTGGCCACCTTGTGGAGCGGGGGGGCATCCCCGAACACTGAGGGCAGACAGACAACAAGACAAAGCCAAGACCACATGGCTGGCTCCCGGAAGGCCTCTCACAGAAGCAGAGCAGTCAGACTATGCCAGGCAGGCATTCTTAGCGTGGTCCTCTACTCTCTGCATTTCTGTTCTCACATCCAGAGTGTCACGCGTACCTGGAAAACACACTTCGTCCTTGCCGGTCCCTCCACATGCATGCTGCCTTCGACTCCTGTGTTCACAGCTGTCTTCACTTTCTTTGTTCCCTGGTGTCTGCAGTCAGCACCGGCTCGTCTCCTGCGTGGTGTTGTGTGGCCCAGAAGCTGACAGCTTTGTAAGGGCTGGAGCCGACGGCAGGTGGACAAGCCAGCAGCCTCCCAGGGTAGTGTCAGCAGCTGCGTGGGCTGACAGGTGTGCCCTGGAAAACGCAGCCTGGAGTGGGGTGCTTCAGAAACCTCTCATCAGAGAGCCCGAGGCCCTGAAAAGGTGCCCCAGAGGCTTAAAAGTGCCAGATCAGAGCCTGCTGCATCCAACAGCAGCCCTGTGGCCTGGAATCTGGAGGAGCCCACTGCCTCCTTCTCTCTGTGTCCATTGTTGACCTGGCACCAGCAGCCATGGCCTGGGCCCTGTGCCTGTTGCCCTGCCATGGGGGAGAGGCACAGGGCAGGGCCCTGAGTGGTGGCTGCTCTGTGGATCTTTTCTCTGTTGAGGCAGCCGAGAGCCCTCTGCTCCTCAGGGTGGTACTGGGAAGGCAGGTCGGATCTGGATCAGATCACAGGAGTGGGTGTGCTCACTACCCGGGGGTCTTAATCACCTGGGTGTTCCCTGTACTGCGCACTTGGGGAGCAGAGCTCCTCAGTAACTTTGCCCCCACCAGGACAGGTCTCCCAGTTCTCTTTTGCCATAGCCTCCATCGTGGTGCCACTCAGGGGATTCAGGAGAATAGCCCCATGACAGAGCACACTATGGGTGATTCCTGACCAGGGTGAGACATCAAGGCCACAGCCAGAGGCTGGGCTCTCTGGGCCCCAGGTCTGCCCACTCCTCAGAGTCCTGCTTCATCTGACTGCTGCCTCTGCTGCTGGGCACCATGGGAGAAGCCCTCTCCTGCTGCCTCCCAGAAGCCTCTGCGGTGCAATGGCTGTCAGGGGCAGCAGCCAAGGCCTTCTACACGTAGCAAGGCCACTTCAGGCAGGAAGCCTGGGCCACAGGGCCTTTGCACCTCCCACTGAGCTGTACTGACTGCTTTGTGCCTGTTGTGAGATACTTAGTACAGAGACTACTGTCTTTGAAGACACAGAGCCCTTTGTTTGCTTGTTTATATAATCTTAAAAAGTGGACAAGTTGACATTTGGGGAAATCCAGGACACAGCTTTAAAAGGAACACAGAGCATCCCATGTGTGATGACCCTGCCTCCTCCCAGATTTGACCCTGGCTGCCCTGTGAAAGCCTCGTCCCTCTGGGCCTGGTCTGCCCCAGGGGCATCGCACCGCAGTTTACTTTGGGAGAGCCGCTTCTCTGTCAAACCATCCCAAGCCTTCCCATATCACGTACTAACATTTCCCACCACATCGTGGAAATGGCTGATCCGTGTGTCAGCAAAAGAATATTCCTAACCCTCTCTTTCTTCCCCTTTAAAATTTCTGTTCCTAGCTGTGTTGTAGCTACCATTTTAAACAGTGGGTTTCAACCCACTTTTGCATTTCATTCCTGTTCTCAGTTAAAATAGAAGTTTGGGCAACACGGAGGCACAGCAGCCTCTTTTCCTGCATGGCTGCCTCCAGGCCCGCGTGGCACTGACGACATGTGTGACAGACAGACAGCGGATGGACACCTGCTGGGTGGGCGCGGGCCTCCCCAGCCTCCCACTGGTAGATCTTCTGAGGGGCTCACAGTCATGTACCATGTGTAATTGCGGGTGTATTCCTACCGTTAACTTAGGAAAAATTCTTCAACACAAGGATCTAAGTCCAAACATGCGGACACATACATGACGTGACGGAAATTCACCAAAGTACAGTCCAAGACTGCTGCATTAGCCGGTGTCCTTTGTCCCTAACAGGAGAGAACAGGGTTTTTCTGCTTTCCCCCAAACACTCATTTACATTTATCTTCATTTCTATTACTCTGAAAGTTATGAACAGTGTCTAACTTTTCATCTAAATTATGATTCTAATGAATTAGAATACTTTGCATATGTACTGACCACAGATAGTTTTGATTGATTCTTCGTGTTCATCATCAGGGCTATTTTTCTCATTTCTGTGTTAGATGTATTGATATTTTTAAGGACACTGGTATGGGGTATATGACAAATATTGTAAGTCTGCACTTATCTGCTTCATTTGTTCCAATGCTCTTGATGTCTGAGATGATCATAAATGTGTCTAGTCTGGTGTATCCATTGCCTGATGAATGCTGGCTTTTTATGAACAGATGTATGACTCCGATTTCTTTTTGTGAAACCCAGCTCTGCTGCTAAGAGTTCTTTGTAAAAGAGGAGTCTTGGTGCTGAGAATCTAGGAGCCTGAGCCGCCCTTCTGGAGAGAGGAGAAGGGGGCGTCCGTGCCTCTCTCTCAGCACGGATTACTGCCCAGCTCCGCAGCGGGGCCAAGTCGTATCATACATCCCCGGGACAGATTGCAGTGGGCAACTAATGGGGATGCTGCCTTGGGATCTGACCGGCGGCGACAGTTTAAGGAAGGAAGCGCGTTTCAGAATCGGGAAAGGCCACTCGGCCCTGCACACCTGTCCTCTTGGAATTTATCTTAATCCCACATTCCTGATGTTTTACCATCTGTCGACATGCCTTCCCTCCCTTGAAATAAGTCAAGGGCTTGAATTAATTTTTTGCTACATTTGCCGTGTCTCTTCATTTATTCCATATGTTCGTTGCCTTCAATGTGCAGTGACTGCCGGCTGACTCTCGGCTCCCATCACGATTCTCTGGTTTTTATTCCTTTGCCTTGGTCCACAAAATATGCTTTATTGTCCTTATTAATCCCTCTGCTGATACCACCCCACACTCTATTATTTTTCAAGGAAATTAGAGCAATTTAAAAATCCTCATTATTTTACGCAGGCAAAATAAAAAGACATATCGTCCAGTGAACCATGGCTTGACCAAATTTATACCTTAGCCTCATCTCACTGTGCAAGACTCCTCTACTTTCAAAAAGCTGAACTTGTGACTCATCTCAGCAGTTAACAGAAGCACTGGAGAGACCAGACAGCTTCTGCAGGGTCTCAGCTGAGAGCTGCCCCGGGCGCTAAGATCGCAGGTGCCGCTCCAGCCTCAGAGGCTGAGCAGGGATCCCGCCTGTGGCGGTGAGGGAGGGTCACGCACAGCAAAGGGGAGGCCCACAGAGGGGGATGTAGACTCCACACCGTCCTTACTGACCGGTGCCTCCTCTGGCCCTTGTAGGGCTTTCATGATTCAAGCACCAGCGTCTGGGTCTTCTGTGGAAACTGTGTGACTTCGGGCAGGGACAGCATAGGTAGGGCTGATTGGGAAAGTGTGTGTGAGATGCTTCCTGGTGTCGAGGCCTCGCTGATGGCTCTTCTGCTAGAGGAAAGTAGACTTGAGTTTGCTAATTTTGCATCGAAAGGTGTATTTTCAGCACTATCGGGAGATAAAAACAAAAATAGTGATCAGCCAGCACAAGACCTAGACGCCTCTCCAGAACATAGGCAAGGAACACCTTTCCTCGCTCCATCCAGCTTTCTGAACAGCTTCTGGATGGTTCCAGGTCAGGCCTGCTGGCTGAGCACCTCACTGAGCGGCACTGCACAGGCCCTCGATGATGCTGATGCCCACTGGACGGTGACCAGGCTCTGGGATTAACCCTGACCCAGAGGGTGTGGTTTTTTGGGGTGAATGTTTGCAGAAGGTCTCTTGGTTGGGACAGATTGCGACGTACAGAGGTCCCGGTGGCCCAAGCAGCTTGGACAGGAAGCTCGCTCTCCCCAGCCTGCGTCTGGAGGGGTGCACAGGCAGACACCCCTTCCCAGGGCAGCCCCCTCACTAATTCCCACGTTTTAAAGAGATGTCCCCAGCTGACCCATACACTAGGGCCAGAGAACCCTACACATGAATGTCTGGGGACACTCATACCAGGCAAACCTCAGCACCAGGCTTGGCCTGGAGCTCGGATCTGGGCCCTGGATGGTCCCTGTTGGAAATCAGCATCTGGTGGACCCCTGGGGACAAGAGTTGGCCTTGGAGACTCCGCCCAACACAGTGGCCCTGCCCCACCCTTGCAGCTTCCGCCAGACCCCCACAGCGTCCTGTGTTCAGAACAGGGGTGAGGAGCTGGGGACACAGTGGTCCTGGACCAGGCCAGGGACTCCATGGGCCCTGGCTGTGAGGCTGACTGTGACTCAGCTTCCCCGCACACAGGGCTGTGGCAGTGCCCCAGATCCATAGCAGAGCTCAGGGACGAGGCCCCGGGAACCATGTCCCCACTGCACCCTTCCCACCTCCCCTCAGCTGAGGGTGGGCAGCTGCTCCCAAGGATCTTCTGAAAGTTTCTCTCACAGAGCACTTTGTATAAAAGAGCATGTGTGTGCATGTATGCATACATGTGTACTTGTGTGTGTACCTGCATGTGTATGTATGTACCTGTGTGCACATGTCTGCCTATGTGTGCAGGTATGTGCAGGCATATGCATGTGTACCTGTGTGCACCTGTGTACCTGCATGTGCACATAGGCACTTGTATACACAGTGTGCCCACACAGGCAGAAACCTCCCCACATGTGCCTTCTGCTCAGCCCAGCTCCTGCCCGACCTTTCTCTATGCCTGACCCCTGCCCTCTCCCTCTCTGCCTTCTCTTTTCTTTTCCTCTTCTCCTTCTTCTCACTGTCCCAGCCTTGGAGCTCAGCTTGGCCTTGACTTTGTCCCCTCTAGGCCCCACAAAAAGTTATTTTCCTACAAGTGTCAGGGCTCAAACCAGAGGGAAAAGCAGCCAGGAAAAGTAGAAATCCCAGGAACAGTGTAACACCCCCCCGGCAACCTCAGGACAGCCCAAGGTCTCCTTGCTGGTGCCTTTTGTCCAGGCAGAAATGTCCCTCGCGCAGTGGCTGTGCGATGTGTCAACCGGGGCAGAGCCACAGTGTCGGAGGACAGAGATGGGAGCTGGGCCGGGCTGCGCCTGGGTGAGGAGCTTGGCTACCTTGCCGGCTCTGGGTCCCGGAGGCACCCGCAGGCCTCTCCCTGTGGGCTGGGACCTGGGCAGAGCCTGCTCAGATGGCCATCGTGTGGCTTGGGATGGCAGGGAGCAGATCGTGCCCAGGTCCGCCTGCCAGGGCACCCATGGCACGCAGGTGGCTGAAGGAAGTGCGGGAGTGGGTGGAGGGACCTGGGTTAACCGGGGGCATTCGGGGGCTCCAGCCCAAGAAGGCTCTTCTGGGATGTCTGCCGGGAAGGCCCTCTGGGGACTTGGGTGTAAGTGGGGGGCCTGTGAAGACACCGGGGAGAAGCTGAGGCCCAGGAGAGGAGGGTGGCCAGCAGCCCGGGGGCGGCGATGGAAGTGGGTACTGGTGCAATGGGGCTTGGTCCTCCCTGAGTGAGAGCGGGGTTGGGACGCCACACTGCTGATGGCTTTGACTTGGGGAATTTTCTCTTCACAGAGGGAGAGGACACCAGAAAGGGTGTGACGGGTGTGCTCGAGGGGGTCGCCTGCGGGACGAGTAGGGGACATGCAGGAGGGACGGGGCAGCTCAGAGCTGCACGCTGGAAGGAGAGCGGCGAGGGCGTGGGGACACGTGGGGCATCGAAGGACACTGCAGGTGCTGGGGACAGGAAGGAGTCAGACGCGGCTGCGGCGTCAGGAGAGGGGGCCGGAGAAGCCAGAGGTGGATGTGGCGGACGCACACGGCGACCGGGACTTGCAGGATGTATGAACCTGACGGGAAGGAGGGCGACATCAGGACAGGAACCGAAAGTAACAGCACGCGCTTGGGCCGGGAAGGACTGCACAGGAAGCACCTACCCGTCCTTGCTTGCTGACCCGTAACTGTTTCCCGATGCACGGGGAAGAGGGAGAGCTGGGGAAAGAGGCCGCGGATCCCAGGAGTCCGCAGCCGCCGCCGGGGGGGGGGGGGGGGGGGGGGGGGGGGGGGGGGGGGGGGGGGCGGGGCACCCGTGTCGCCCGCTAGTCTCAGCTGCTTCGGCCCGTCGCTCCGCGCGACGCTGGGTCCAGGCGGATGAGCCGAAACCGACCAAGCTTTTCTTCCTGGAGTTTATCGTCGAGGGGTTAGGACCATATATTTTCCCCAACAGTCTTTTTTCCCCTTTGCCGCTTAATTGTAAAACTTACACTCTTCAGTTGGCTCGTGACAACCCCAAATGAAGTTCTACTTCCCTGCTTTCTTTCTGACTAAAAGACACCGTGAGAAGTCAGTTCTAATCAAATAGGCATAAACAGAAGAGTTGAATTATAATTCCAGAAAATGCATTTTGGCTTTTTTTTTTTAGAAGGTACATTTTAAAAATTGAGTTTATCAGGAGGATTGCTGAGTTTGCGGCAGCTTGCCTGGGCACCATAGTGAGCTCAGGGCCAGCCTGAACTACAAAGCGAGACCCTGTCTCAAAAGCAAAAAAAAAAAAAAAAAAAAAAATTGAGTTTATCGCCGGGCGTTGTGGCTCACGCCTGTAATCCCAGCACTCAGGAGGCAGAGACAGGAGGATTGCTGAGTTCGAGGCTTGCCTGGGCTACATAGTTAGCTCAGGGCCAGCCTGAACTACAAAGCCGAGACCTTGTCTCAGAAAAAAAAATTGAGTTTATTGATACATATTACATATACATTATAGTCACATTCAACATTAAAATGTGTATTTATGCAGGACACATATTGATTCTCAGTTTTCCTTTCCCCTACCCACCCTACCACCCCAATCCCTGTATATATAAGCTTTGTTTCCATTTTTTACTGTCAGATTTTTTCTATCCCTTCATTTTCCCTTACCACCCTTTCCCTTTTCCCTTTGAACATTTTCTTTCCATTTCACAATATCTATCACACCTTCCGGACCTCATTTATATCTTCAGTTTCTCATACTAGAGAAACAATATGATATTTACACATCTGTATCTTATTTATTTCATTTATGAGTATGTCCTGAAGGTATGTCCATTTGAGTATAAATGACTCAAATTCATCATTCTTTATGATTAATACTCCATTTTATTAAAAAAATCACAACTTTATCTAGTGTCCTATTGATGGGCATTTGGGCTGCTTCCAAGATTTAGTTATCACAAAGTGAGCTGCTATCAACATGGGTGCACATAGGTTGCACCCAAGGTGTGATTCCTTTCACTCTTTCATGTATATCCCTAGCACAGAAGTAGCAGTGTCAAAGGGGGCCTCTAATCCTAGCTTTCTGAGGAATCTCCATACTGATTTCCACAGTGGTTGCAGCAAGGTGTATTTTTTTTTTTTGAGACAGACTCTCGCTTTGTAGTTCAGGCTGGCTCTGAGCTCACTATGTAGCCCAGGCAAGCCTCGAACTCAGCAATCCTTCTGCCTCTGCCTCCCGAGTGCTGGGATTACAGGCGTGAGCCACGACACCCAGCACTGTGGTATGTGGTATTGATTGCTGGTGGGCATGAGTCTCCACATCTAGCGTTGTATGTGGTTACCGGGAATCGAACTCAGGACCTTGCGCTTGCAAGGCAGGTGCCGGAACCACTGAGCTAACCCTCCGGCCCAGCAAGTTGTATTTTTAAGGGAGAAGCTGAGCACATGTCCTTCCATCTCCCTTTCTTCCTTCCTATTCAATGTAATGGGTATATGAGAGCAGGAGCTAAAGCAGCCTTTCTGGAATGTGAGTCAGAAAGCCTACAAGTGGGAAGACAAAATAGTGGGATTGAAAGGACTAGATGGAATCCGGATGTCTGTGAGGCTTTCAGGCCAGCCCCAAAGGTGGGGTTTATAGGAGATGAGAGTCAGGGAGGGAGCACAGCTGACCTGCTGATCAGATGGGGTCTGGCAGGAGGAGGCACTCACTGGGGTGTAGCCCGGAAGGGCTGCCTCCCTTCTCGTCCCTTGATCTCTGTCCGCTTCCTGCTCTCCATGCCATGAGCAGCCTCCTCTGCCAGGCCCCCTACCATGCGTTTCTGCTTTCAGCCTGATGCACACGGAGCGAAGTTTCTGAGCTGGGGGCCAAAATAAGGCTCTCTTCCTTTCCTGTGTGGTGTCCAGCACTGTGTCCAGGTGATGAGGAGAGTGACCAAGACACCCATCAGAATCCCCAGAGGCTTTGTGACAGCCCTGGGGCCCTGGAGTGGGGGTTGAGAAGTGCGGAGCTGGGTGCACATGGGTGCAAGTGACCACACCCCACTCAAGACTAGAGGCCGAGAAGAGGATGAAGGAGGGGAAGGAGCCCTGTGGCTGCTGAGAATGGCCAGGCGAGATGTGTCCCTGTCATCTCACCACTGCGGTCTTGTGCACACTGTTATTGATTGGTTGACTGTGGTCCCGAGGATGGAACCCAGGACCATCCCTCACATAGGACCACATGCTCAGTTCTTCCTATTTTCTGAGACAGAGTCTTAAAGTTAGTAAGTTATCAAAGCTGGGCTTGAACTTGCCATCCTCCTGCCTCAGCCTCCCAGAGTGCTGGGGTCACCGGCTCATACTGTCATGCTCAGCTGTGGTCTATGTATTCTTTTTTTGTTTGTTTGTTTGTTTTTTTGAGATAAGGTTTCACTGTGTAGTTCAGACTGGTCCTGAGCTCATTATGTAGCCCAGGTAAGCCTCGAACTCAGCAATCCTCCTGCCTCTGCCTCCTGAGTGCTGGGATTACAGTCATGAGCTACCATGCCTGGCACTGTGGTGTGTGGTACTGATTGCTGGTGGGCGTGAGTCACCACACCCAATATTGTCGTATGTGGTTACCGGGATCGAACTAGGTACTTGTGCTTGGTAGACAGGTGCCAGAACCACTGAGCTAAATCTCCGGCCCCAGGTCCATGTATTCTTAACTCCCATGATCCCCTGGCTAACAGCATGGGCTCTGGTGCAGGGTCACCCAAGCCCCATGCTCAGAGTGACAGGAAGATGCTCATGAGCTCACGATATTCTTGTCAGTGAGCAGTGAGTGGCCACCGACTGCTAGTTCCCATCAGCGACCCAGGAGCAGGTCTCCCCAGCGTGCTTTAACAGAGAAGCATGTCTCAGGGAGGCTTCAAGGTGATCTTATGGTGCCAAAGGGGTTCGGTCCCAGCCCCCCCCCTTGCCACATGGCAGCTGCCGCCGTGCCCGGCCACTGCATGTAGGTGTGTCGCTCTGAGCTCCTTGTTACACCCTTCAAGATCTCACCTTAATTAAATCACTTTCCCCAACTTTTTCCTTCATGGGTCATCATGGCTCTTCAACAGTAGAAAGTCCACATTTTTTCAAAGTAATAATTACCCAAACTAACATTTAATTGAATAAATTAGATTTACAGAAGCACTGTAGTCTGCACTGATTCAGAGGTCCACCAAGGACTGTCTGCAGCTGATGGGGTCCTGGCACAACCAATGGGGCTCCCACCCCAGGCTGACCAGGGGTGGGTGGGCAGCTGCTGAGCCCGGAAGAGTGACAGTGTCCCCTAAACCCCGGGCTCGGGTGTGGGTGGCACGCACACCAGCCCCAGGTGCCATGTGGAGCAGAAACATCACACAGATGGGGCAAAACTACTCTCTTCTGGACAGAGGTGCATGAAAGCCAGGACCATGGCCGACCGAGGGCAGCAAAGGCGTCTCCACCCCACTAGGATGCGGGGACAGCGTCCACAGCATCTCCAGCATCAGCCTTTGCTGCGTGTCTCCCACCTCCTGGGTAAGAGTCACTGACACCCAACAGAGACTCACATCGCTATAGATGGAGGCCCTGGTCACGCCCAGAGGACTCCGCGTGGCTTCCAGGCTGTGGCCTCCTTCCCACAGATGGTGTGTAGGCCCCGCCTGGCACCCTGGCCTCACCTGCTGCTAGACCAAGGGGCTTCCTCAGGCACACCCCAGGGCACGTCTCTGTTCCTTCATGTGTTCTGACATGGGGTTTGGCGGGAGTAGCAGTGGTAGCTGGAAACAGCTGAACCGTGGGTGGTGAGGGCAGGGCCATATCCGCATGGCACATGCACAGCAGTCCCCTTCAGGGCAGCCCAGTCCCTGGGGACTCCAGTGTCCCTGGCGGGTGGTCAGCACCGTCCACAGTTGTGAGAGATAACTGTCCTCGGCCCCAGCTCTCCGGGCAGAGGTTTCCACCTGTGCGGGGACTCCGTGTGAGTCCTCAGGCTGCCCTGATCTCTCTCCTCAGCTCGGCCTCTGAGGACCATGCAGGGGAAGGCCTCCAGGCAGGAGCTGCACCCCTCAGTGAGCTGGAGCCCAAAGTAAGCCAACCCAGGACTCATGGGGCTGTCCTGGCATTCCCTGGAGGGCTGACGATCCCGTCAGGGCTGAGTGGTGCTGCGTGGCAGGGCACAAGGAGTGGCATCTGCAGACGTGAGAGGCAGTGTGGGAGGCAGCCGTCACACAGCCGGGCCTGCCTGAGCTCCCAGGAGCGTGCAGGGCTCCCAGGCCAGGCCAGCTTCCGCAACGACTGTCCCTCTGTGGCTGCGGCCCTGCGTCCTCTGCCCACTGCTTCTGGGGTCACCACTCCCTGTCTCCTCCTTCCCTTAGAGGCCTTGGCAATGGCACTGGGACAACCTGTGAAGCCTGGGGTCCTGTCCACACCTCAGCACCCTGAGTGTAATCACAATGGCGAAGATGGAAGACAGACACATCCACAGGCTGAGGGATGGTGGTGTGGACACGGCAGGGCGGCTGCTCTGCCCCAGAGCTGGGCGCAGGCGAATTCTCTGTAAGCTCCAGGGCATGAAACAGGCTCTGGCTTCCCAATAGCACTGTCCCCAGAGCTTGCCCGACTGCCACGGATTTCACACCCAAAAGCAGGGGGGGGGGGGACACGGCAGCTGTATGCCAGGGACAGGGTACTGCTGGGCAACCTTCTCTTTGAGAGGAGAGTAGTGGCAGAGGGTGGCACCTGGTCTGCACGTTGACACTGGTGACAGTGGCATGCTCAAGGTTACAGAGCCCAGAGCAGGGCCAGAATTGTGGCTCCCAGCCTCCCAGGGGAACCGTGGTTGTAAAAAGCACACAACCGGCTCTCACAAGCGCGGCCCCTTACCTGCTCTGACAAGTGCTCGGGGACAGGTACAGCTCTGTTTCCGGCCCATTTCCACATGGTGCCACGGGACTCAGAGCCAGCTGCGGCCCCTCCCTTCCCCCGCCCCTCCCCAGTGCGGTGGTGCCAGCCAGCAGCAGCCCGTCCTCTCCACCTGCAGGTTTCTGTGTCTCCGCGCCCGGAAGAGCTCAAGTAGGCTGTGACCTCGGCAAGCACCCTTGAGAGAGTCTCTGGGCGCCTTGAGAAATCACGCGAGGGGCACCGCGCATCTGGGCTCGATCTATTATTCATGCACGCGTGTTCCAGCGAGCACGGTAATTTAGAGCCTCTTGGAGAGGGCTCTCTGCAGCAGCCATAAACCACGTTCCACGAGCTCTGGGGAGAAATTACCTTCCCTCCATTCAGCTAGGGGTCAAGGCTGAGAACTCACCGGGGAGCAAGAGTGGAGGTGGGGCTGAGGGAGCCCTGGGCCCCGCCCCGGGGACAGCTTGGCCTGTCACCCCCTGGCTGACCTCCCAGCTCCTGCACTGACTATGGGATGAGTCACAGGCCGACGAGCCTGCCTGCCTGCTGGGCTCCTGCAGGTGGAGCCCAGGCCAGTGTCCCTGCGGTGACCTCTAAGTCGTGATTTACCACTTTTCAGCAGGCACTGGATGGGATACGATGCCTGTGCTCTGAATCTCAGTGACCAGAACAGCGTGTTACTGCACTGGGCACATTAGGCGCGAATCCATTCATTCTCTGTGCGTATTTATCTCCACTTTCAGAGCTCTTATTTTTAAATGGCAGCTTTTATGTCTCCCGAGCATGGAGTACAGAGGTGAAGACCTTCCCAGGAAGCGCGGCCCTGACACTAACCCACACCGCGCCTGTACCAGGCGGTGGAGAAGAGCAGAAAGACCCAGAGAGGCGTTAACACCATTTCCAGGGTCTGGGATGTGCGATCAGGCGCTGGCACCGCCCGGAGTGTGGGAGGCTGCGGTCTGGCTTCTGATGGCATCTTTGCAGCGATGACAATAATGTCACAAGCCCGGTGTGGCTGCTGCTCCCCCCGCAGCAGCCCCACATCCTCGCGTCTACTCCCCAAAGCCTGGCTCCTCCTGGAGAGGAAGGGCCTCTCTCCAGGCTGTGCCCGCTGTGCTGAGTTGGAGGCAGCCCCAGCCCGGGCTGGCAGGGCCACTACCCAGAGGTCTCTCTCTCCCGACACCCAGCCCAGCCATCCCACCTCTTTGTCACTTGTCCCCTCAGGCCCCCGGCAGTTCTCTGGCTCTCTGTGCTCCCGAGTGCTTGTGATGACAGGGGTTCTCTGACAACATGCCCTCGAGGTGGGGTGCAAGGGAGGAAGGACAGCAGCCTGCACACCTGCAGCCCCCTAGCGCCGAGAGAGCTGCTCTGTGGGGGCAGGGCCCGTCGCAGGCCCTGAGCTGGCTCTGGCTCCGTGCCTGCCAGCTTGGTGCTCACAACACTGACAGCGACATCCTTGGGGCAGTGACAGCCAACCGCTCCTCCTTTCATCTTCCTGGCTGTCTTACCTCTTTCCTGTGTGTGGACCAAAAGGACTCCCCTGGCGGGACAGCGTGGGGCTGTGCTAGATGCCACCAAAGTGTTCACCGTGGTGTAGTGACTTCTATGTTGTGTGGACTTGATCTTGACAGAGAAAAGGACCCATCTCGCAAAGCTGCCTTCAGAGCTTTGTGACTCTGCAGGCTGTAGAAGGCTCAGAGGCCCTGCTGGCCAGGCCCTCCTTCATGTGGGTGAGAGGCTGGGGCCAGGCCCACAGTCACTCGGGAAGGTTCCACCCAGCCCAGGCCTCCATGACAGCAGGTTAGGACCCAGCCCTGCTCCTTCTGAGCCCTTGTGTTCTGCTATTCCTGGGGCAGAGGCTGCAGCGGGAAGAGCTGGATATCTCCAAAGCTGTGGTTGTCTTGCGGCCCTCTGTCCTCACTCCAGGCCAGGCCCTGGGGAGGAGTGCGCTGTCCCAGATGGGGTGCAGATGATGTCTGTGCGCTGAATTGTAGGGGCCAGGACAGCGTGTCACAGCACTGGGCACGTTAGACATGAATCCTCCACATGATCTCAGAGGCCCTAAGCCTTTAGCACTCTGAGGAACAGGCTCCAGGGGGGCAAGGAGTAGGCTGGGGGCAGGGACACCCCAGCCAGACAGGTGGCTTACCTGGTATGAGGGACACAGGGCCCCTGCACAGGCCAGGCCGGGTCTGCACACAGGCCCCACAAGCCCTTCTCCTGCGGTAGCAACGCCCCGGCTGGGGGCTTTGAGGGTTGGACTTGGGGGTCATTTTCTGTTCTCTGAGCAAAGATTGTCAAGCATGTAGTGTGTCCCAGGCCTGAAGGGTCCAGATGTGTGAGCAGTGCAACCCAGGAGCTGTAGGTGACAGAGGAGGGGGCAGCAGGCAGGAGCAGGAGGCCAAGAGCAGGGCATGTGGGACCTGTGTGCCATCTGCCTCTGACACCCTCCCCACAGGAGCAGAGGACCCGCGCTTGATCCACAGCCACAGCCCTGGGGACAGCTCCGGGGCAGACCTGGTGCTACCCTGCTAGGTCTCACCTGCTCTGATGTTTAATGGTCTGAAGCCCGGGACAGGCTCTTCCAACTCCCACAGGTGACTCCTTAACTGACCATTTGTGATTCTGGGATGTTAGTTGGGAGATTTAATCCATATCAGGAAATCGCTTCTGTCTCAGGTAAGCGCTTGTCACTAATGCACCCTGAGTATGCAAGAATAGGAAGTTACAGCTGCAGGATAAAGTTACCAATTAAGGTGGGATGTCGCCCTGAGAGGCGTCTGTCATCAAGAATACCCTGTGAGTATTGAGTGCAACTCACAAAAGCCAAGACACAGAAACAACCTTGGCTTCCATCACCAGATGACTGCATGAAGGAAATGCAGAGTTTAGGAAGCACCACAGGGAAGTGTACTTGTATGGAACCAGAGCCCTGGACATCTTGGATATGTGATCTTTATTTGCTCCATTAATATTTTGAAATTTAAGATTTTCTTATATATTTAAAAAAAGAGGGCCAGGTTCCAGGATGAGAATTTTTTTTTTTTTTTGAGACAGGGTCTCACTTTGTAGTTCAGGCTGGCCCTGAGCTCACTGTGTAGCCCAGGCAAGCCTCAAACTCAGCAATCGACCTGTCTCTGCCTCCTGAGTGCTAGGATTACAGGTATGAGCCACCACGCCTGGCACTGTGGTATGTGGTATTGATTGCTGGTGGGTATGAGTTACCACACTCAACATTGTATATGGTTACTGGGGATCTAACTCAGGACCTCGCACTTGTGAGGCAGGCACCAGAACCACTGAGCTAAATTTCCAGCCCCAGGATGAGAATCTTTAACATGAAAAGTAACACAATAAAACCTACTAGAAAAAAAGAATAGTTTGAGAAAGGAAGATGGCAAATCCATGGGATGAGTGGAAAGAAAAGGAAATGGAGCAATTTGAGTAGTTCCTAGGGCTGAGCATGGAGAGAAGACAGCAGGCCTGCAGCCCTGTGGGTGAGAGAGGAACTGGCCAAGGGCAGCTTGGGTCACACTGTCCCCTCAATTTGTGGACAGACACTGATGGCCAGTGCCCCTTCCCAAGGCCAGGCAGCAGATTAGCAGCCAGTGTAGGGTTTTCCATGGACCTGAAAGTCAATGGAACTAAGGTCACCTTGCAGCAAGCACCTGGAATGGCCTCCAGGCCCAGGTTCTGTCCACGGTGCTGAAAAACCAGCCCCTCCCCCTTCTCCACTCATCCCAAACTTTTTGCCTAGTTTCCGCTTAGTCCATTACCATCCCATTCTTCCTGGCGATGCTGAGTGCGGCCTCCTCTGAGGGTGTCAAGTGAGGGTCTGCTCATAGAGGCACCACAGATAATCAGTTCCTCACATGTCTTTGTTCATCGGCTGTGTTTCACAGGATGGTTTATCAAAACCCTCTGAACTTTTCTTCTAGCTCTTTATCAAAGGCCTGGGAAAGGCAGCCTATTTGCATGTTAAGACGAGGGAGAAGAACAACCATTTTAAAAGATAAGAGTTGGAATTTATAAGCCTTTACAAACTGTTATTTCTTTCACTGAGGGAAAATAAAAATGGGAGATAGTAAGAAGGCAGTGGTATTGCAGATAACATCATTTAGAGGATTTTGAAACCTGGTATAATTTATCATTATATAAGATGCTTTGGTCGGCAAGATCAAAGCGACTGACGTTATCTAGCTACATACAGCCAATTGAATTGCCTCTTCAGAGTTCCAGACAAACATTTCATTAGTTACTATTCATCAGGAAATTGGGATGAAACGCCAAAACACTCCTTTAAAAAAGCCGGATTGCATTTCCTACACATGGTACTTCAGAAACAATCATTTGTATGGCACTTTTCTTCCAAGAGAGCAAGCCACACTACTTTGCAAATCCTTGCTGCCTTCCTGACCTATTCTTGCAGCCACAAGCATTATTCTTCTCATTTCTTCAGCAGACAAGGAGTGACACAAACTATTCCCACACATTAAGTCAGTCTGGATGTAGCCAAGAGATTCATGATGTTAGAGGAAAAGCTGTTGAATTTAGGCAACTGCTGTGCCACTTTGTGCCTGAGGTTGGCAGGTGTTTGCCCACAGTGACTCAGGATTCCCCACCAAGACCTAACAATGGGTAGGCAGGTGGGCATAGTTCCATGTGGAACACAGAGCTGTGTGTTGGGACGACTCCTCATTGCAGTGTGGATTAAAGGGCTAGAGCAGTGGTCAGTGAGGAATGTTGCCCATGGGTCAGGAGCACATGGGTAAACCATGAGCCTCCATACTTGCCACCTTACTGGGTCAACCAGGGCAGTGGGAATTGGGCTGCCCTGACTCCCCAGCTTGGCCCCCTTGCATTTCAACTCAAAGACCATCCTCGGGAGTTCTATCCACCGCTGAGGTGCAGAAGCAAGATGCCGACTGCTCCATGGAGAGCAGGCAGAAAAGTCAAGTTCAAAAATGTGTCAGTTGCAAGATCCCAGAGAGCCAGTCAAGCAGCCAGGCTGGAAGGTGACACTCAGAGAGGAGGGGCCACCAGAGGGACCTGTTTCTTCCCTCATGAGGGACAGTGCAAGAGAAGCTGAGGACAGAGTCACCTAAACTAGCCAAGTCCTGGCTCATCTTTAGTGTGACCTCAAAGCAGTCAGCACTAGAGACCCAGGGTCTTAGATGAAGGGGAGGCCAGGGTCTTAGCACTGCAGGGTACCACACAGAACACCATCAGTTGGGCTTCCACCTCAGACATTCACCTTCCCGCGGGGCTAGAGACTGCAGTCTGGAAAAAGGCTCCTGATTTAGTCCTTGTGTTTGCTGGGTTTCAAGTGACAGCTGCTCAACATGTCCTCACCTGGCATGTGGGATGGGTGAACCTCTACTGCCTCCTCTTCTTGGGGCAGTGACTTTCATTATGTCATTTAAATCCACTTTTCTCCCAAGACTCCCACAAACACCATAACCTTTCCAGTAAGGCCTCCACTTCTGCATTTATGGGAAACAGAGTCAGTCCCTAACAGAGCATATTATCAGTTCTTTTCTTCCTTCCTGAGACACACTACCTGACATAGCCAAATGAGAGATGAAGAGGTTTATTTTGATGCATGTTTCAGTCTAGAATTGGCAGGATGGTGTAATACAGGGGCCTGGCAGAGGAGAGCCACTCACAGCTTGGCAAACAGGGAGGTGAGAAAGAAGGGAGGAGCTGGGAAGGGAGATGAACTCTCCCAGGGCACAGCCCTGGCGTTCCTCCTCTTCCACCCAGGCCTCACCCCTTAATAGCAGTCAGCTCTAACCCCCTGTGATCCAATCACCTACCAAAGGCTCCACCTAAGATTGAGTGGGGTTTGGGGGTCCCCCAGCTATAAACCATAACATCACCAGTGTGTTGTTTCCCCTAAAGGCATATACCAAATTTGTACTAAAACAAATGGAGAAAGATCATCAGAAGTTAAGCACAAAGCCTTGTGGTTTTGGATTAAAATAGTGTAACTTTAAAAAAATTAATGGGGCAAATTGGAGTTAAGGAGTAAGATATTAGTAATAGTCTGGTCCTTCAGTTAGAAGCCTGCAGGGCATCCTGGAAGGAAGAAAAAAAAAACCAGAAGAATTTGAAATTTTGTGGGAAACTACACTAAAAACCAAGACGCAAGATTCACTAATGAACTCAGCTGGTTCTTAGGTCAAAGGAACAGCGTCTCTCAGTCTAGACACCTGGAGAACCATAGGATCTGTAGAGAAGGTGTTATGCAGAGCCCGGTGGACTTCACAAAAACATCCAACATTTCACATTGAATCACCACATGGAACCGAGGAGACTCAGGAAAGGTGGAAACTAGAAAGCAACCTGGATGTCCGCACATCAGAGTTGTGAGGCTGCACCATTAAACAGCTGAGATTTGCATGTTCAACCAAAGAACAAGACTTGGTTCAGAAAATCGTACCTGTGAAGAGGCAGCTAGAAATTTCAGCAGCAAGATTTCTATCATTGAAACAAAGAAGTTAAGAGTTGGGTTTTAAATGTAGCTTGGAAGAGAAGATGAGGTTGTTGGGTGGTGGGTTAATAAGCATCTAGGTTGAAGCAGGGAGGAAAAGCATGAGAGTTAACAGAAGACATGAAGAAGATGGTGAAAGTTGTGCAGGTGGAGGAAAAAGAGAGGTAAGAGTGAAGGGAGGGCAGAGATGTTGAGCATCCTCTAAAATCAAAAACAACCAGGCCCATCATGGGCAGCCTGAAACCTGCACCACATAAACATGAAGTAGACCATGCCTTATGTATCAGAGTAAAATCACTGAAACCCAGAGTTGTAGCCATCAGCATCTTAAAGGAGGAAATGCTCTCACAGTGGGAGCTTCAGCAGAAGCAGTGGAGCTAAGGTGCAGGGCTGAAGCCTCGTTAAAGTTCAGAAAGATCCTGCCACCCAGAGTTCTACCCAAGGGAAAAAACCCCAAAGGAGGGAAGAATTGAACAAAGACATGCCCCCATTACACACAGAAGCCAGAGAGCCTATCATTAGATGTATTGATGAGCTTTAGGGAAAAACATCTGGCGCTTGAATTTAAAGAGAGAGAGGTTTAATTTGGCTCATGGTTTCAGGGTATGCACTCCATGGTAAGCTGACTCCAAGGCAGGAGCATTGTGGCAGATGGACATGGAGAAAGAAGCAGAGCTTCTCAGTTCACGGATACCAGGAAGCAGAGCAGGGGAATAGACCAGAGAGCAAGGGGTGGAAGCCAGATATAAACCTCAAGATCACCCTCCATGACTTCCCAGACACACCCAAAACTGTGCTTTCCTGATCTACTAGGCATCTGTCAAGTCAGTTCAATAGTCAAACAAGGTGAACTATCACATTAAATTTCAATGAAGATATATTAAAGCAAACTACTTAGGACATAAGAAAATGATCCAAAAACAGAAATCAAGGAAGAAAAGCAAAAAAAAAAAAAAAAGGAAGATAAGTATACAGGTAATGAATAAATGTTAAATGTACCACAATAGTATCACTTAGTGTGGCTCAAAATACATGGAGATTTCAATATATTAACAGTAATAACAGAGAAAGAAATAGATCCCAAGTTTTCCAAGGTTGTAACGTCCTTGAAGGAAGAGTAGTGAGAGGGATGTTACACACCGGGCTGTAATTAATCAAGGGTACAAATGATAACCTGAAGTTTTTAATCCTAATTCCTTACCAAAGAATTAATGTTTACAAAACTAATAGAACAACATGAGTAGACATTTAAATAGTTATGTAAAGAAAAAGGAGATTAAAAGGTGGAGAACAAGAACATAAAAGATTAAGAATGTAGAAGTCAGATGACATCTACTGTCAAAGAAGTCATTAATTCTTTTAAATAAAAATAATTATTTGCAGGATAAATTTGTACATGTGATTCTATAGTTGTTATCCATGTACAAAAATACAAATTTTTTGAATGCCTTATGAAGAACATTATAGGGCTTTTAAATATTTTTACTTTGCCATGTGTCCCAATGTTAGGGTTTTTCAAGCTGACTCATAGGTAGCCCAGTGTCCATGGTGAGCTCACTCCCACCATGGCTGGTTCCAGTCACCAGCACAAAGGTGACATGGTGGAATGAGATGTTCAGGAGATACCACTGTTACAGAGTTATTGTTTGGATGTGGATGTCCCCACAAAGCCTAACGTGGTCATGGATGGCGTGTTCAGGGGTGGCTGAATCTAGAGTGTGTGTGCGGTTACTTTATCTAGTACACTGATTTGTTTGTCATCACCTAATCCCAGAAGTCTGGATAAAAGGGGCAGGAAAGTGCTACTATGACCCCTTGTTCCTTTGCTACTGTGTGGGTGCCATGAACTTCTCCTCTGTGATGCCCCACTGGCCCCAGAGCCAGACGATTATCGACTGAAACCTCTATAAACCATGAGCTGAGTAAACTTTTCCCCTTTAACTCTGGGTGTTACGTATTTTGTCTCAGTAAAGAGAAAAGTGACTCAGACATGGTTTATATCTAAAACGTCCTCACATATTAGGAAGGTGATGGATCATGGGTGCTATGCTCACCAGCAGATCTCTCATGGGTGCATTCGGGGCTGCCTGCTGGAGCAGGCGGGGCCTGGTGAAAAGAGACGGAATACTGGAGCAAGATCCAGAAGGGTTTGACTCCATTTCTGGCTCCTTCTCATATGTCTGTTTCCTGGCTGCCATGAGGTGAGAGTATTTCCCTGCCAGACCCTTCCGCTGTGCTGTTTCTGCCTTGGAGCCCAAATAAACTGCTCCTTTAGGCTGTGAGTGTCACAGTTGTGTTCAAAAACCAGAGCAAGACTAAGAAGTGGACTGTGATGCAGGACATCTGCCCTGCGGGAGGAGCAGATGTAAACAGCCTCAAGGGAACAGGGAGCAGGAAACATAATACTACTAGTACCACAGTACTAATAAGTAGGAAGTGATGAACTTTAAGTATTTGCTATTTTTATTACTTTTGCTTTAAACATAATTTATTTAAATGTAAGTTCCATAATTTAATTTTGTAGTAAGGAGTCTAACAGCGAGTTCACAGAATTCCTGAAAAATGAACAATCCTCTCATCTGCTGGTGTAAACTGCCTCGAGGGCACTATTGCTGGGGATCTTGGCCAGCATGACCCATAATCCTCTCACTCTCACCTATAGACCTATGTCCTCACACCCACTTTATAGGTGAACAAGGACTTTTTAAAGAGAAATGCAAAAATTCATAAACCTACTAGTAGTGACCTTCTGACATGTAGACTTCCTATTTTCTATTTTATAATCATATATTAAAAAATTGGGAGTCTATATTGGTTCACTCTCTATATTTGCAACTCTGATAATAATCATAAAATTATATGCAAATAGTTACTTAAGATTATTATGCCTACTTGTTTAAGAGATGGTGCTCCATTACTCTTGAATTTTGAAATATTATTTTAAATAATATTTCAAAAATATTTTAAATATTTCAATATTTATTTTATTTATTTTAATATTTTAAGTAATAATATTTCAAAAACATAATAATATTTCAGAATTCAACTCCTAACTTCAAGGGACTTAAATTCCTCAGCACAGTGAGCTCCAAACACTTCTGCTTCAACATCTCATTTCTTTCTCTCTGTGTCTCTGTCATAAACACACACACACACACACACAAGCACACAACATGCAAGCAGGCCGTCAAAAGGTGCGTGATTCAGGTGTCTCCTGGAAACATGTGTTGCGTTCCCAGCAGAGGTAGAATGCTACAGCTGTAGAAGGCAGAGACCACACCTGAAAGACGAAGGTAGGTTTCAGAGGCCAGCACCCTCTGCTCCCTCCTCTCGGTCCCGGTGGCCCTTCCCCGCCCATCTGTTCCAGGGCTCAGTGTTCAGTTCCTGCAGTCATGTGGTTCAGTGCGATGGCAGACTCCTGTGGCATCAGGGACGGTCAAGGTCATCAGTTCCCTCCACCACTTGTCCTTATTGTGACACATGTTCCTTCCGCCGGGGCTTGAGGGCATCCGTGCATCCTCTTGCCTTGAGCGCTCGCAGCCTCTGCTCATGGCTGGTCCAGATCTCGTTCTTAACACCACGAACAACAAGCACTTAAAAAGGCATCCTATCCCAGTGATCCATGCACACCCATGTTTATAGCAGCACGATTCACAATAGCTCAGTCTTGGAAGTGGCCCCTACATATATCAACAGACAAATGGATAAATAAAATGTGGTATTTATACATAGTAGAGTACTACTTAGTCATAAAGGACACGTCATTTATAGGAAAATGGAGGCACCTCGAGATCATAACGTTGAGTGAAATAAACCGGACACACAAGCTTCAATATCATATGGTTTCTCTCACATGAGAAATCCAGAGTATAAATAAAGTACAAAATACATGATAATAGGAAATTGGGAGACAGACCTTTCTCAAATGGGAAGGAGACTGAGGGATGGAGGGAGGAGAGGGGAAGGGGATGAAGATAGAATTAAAATGTATCAGGTACACGTATCACCTGCCCATGAAGAATGTGATCCGTTGTACTGCAAACATACTGATGAAAATAAAAATTAAAAACAGGTATTGCAGAGGCATATTGGATCACATCAGTGATCAAAAAGCTTGTGGCTTTTTGATAAATACAAACACTGTATACTAAACACTGTTTTGCATGGGTGTTCATCCAACCAAGCTGCCACTATGGGACACTGAAGTCATCTGTGGTTTTTACAGTAATGAACACAGATTCCACAGCTGTTTGCGTGGGGGGGGGGTAGGTATACTGGATTTCCAGTTTGACATTTTTATGCGGGTAGATTTCTAGGAGTAAAATTTATGAGGCCAAGCATATACATTTTAAGGCTTTTGAAACCTGTTTTGCTTCTTGTTGCATAATAAGCTTCAGGAAGTTTTTGAGATAATTGCTTTTAAATGTGGCTGTTCATTATTTTCAATGTATTAAGCCATCTTTCCCTACTGATTTTTAAAGTTAGGACCACTCTTACCACGTACTAAATTGTTACATAAATTAGCTCTAAGCCCATGCTTGCCATTTTTTCCCATTATCAGACCACCTTTGCTAGCTCTATGAAAATGCTCTTTTCATTATAGTAGCTTCATACATTTTTAATAATGGCTAAGAAAAATATTCCCTATTATGTTTTCATTTATGTTATTTATTTTCTAATGAAATTTACAAATATTTTGAATTTTTAGCTAGCTGGAATTTTACTCAAGATATTTATACTTATAAATTAATTTGTAAACAAAGAATATTTTCACAGTACTTTGCATTCCTTTTACAAAGTATAGGATATTGTGCCCAGAAGTCAAATTTTCCTTTACCTTCTTTGGTCAAGTCCAACAGTTTTCTTTGTATAGGTTAGACTCATCTTGTTAATTTTATTCATATGTATTTTATATCTGTCAGCCTAATTTTCCACCTGGTATAATTTTCTTCCACCTGAAACACCTCCATTGTATTTGTTTTTCTACAAACCTGCTAACAGTGAATTCTTTTGCCTTTTCTTCATCTGAAAGTCTTATTTATGTTCATTTGAAAAAGGAATACTTTTACTCAATATAGAATTTTAAGTTGGATTTTTCCAGTACATTAAAACTGCTGTTAAATTATTTTCTGGCTTTCTTGATTTCTGAGAAGTCTGTTGTCTTTTTTTATTACCATTTCTCTGTAAGTAATGTGGGTTTTTCTCATGGAAAATTCATTCAATTTATTACTGACTTTCAACTATCACACTATCACACTATACCCTTCTTTGGTTTGGCTATTGTCATTGTAGTTACTATTGCTATTATTTTGACCTGCCTGATTTCTCAGGGAGATACTTGGATACATGGGCTTATAGTTTTAATTAAGTCCACAAAATGTGTGGCCATAATTTTCCAGTAATTCATTTATGTTGCTTCTCATCCTGCCTTTTTCTACCCTCAGCTTTTCTTTCCCCCTATTTTGAAGTGATTTCCATTATGACTCCCTAATTTCACTGCTCTTTTCTTCTATAGTATCACATCTGTCATTACCACTAGGCTGTGATTACTTTATCAAATATGTCATTTTCATCTCTAGGACTTTCATTTGGCTATTGTTTCCTTTAATTTTTTGCTATGAGAAAATTTAAAATTTTAGCCATTTTTAAGTTGAATTTTCTATGGAAGAGATCTCCTGGAAGGGAGATGTAACCTCCAGGTTACATCCCCGGAAACTTGCCTCCTCCAGCCAAATCCACCTCCCTGCCAGAAGCCAGCTATAATGCCCTGAGACCCACCTCCCACAGGAACAGCCTAGGAGGTTTTAGGAGGACATCTTGCTATAAGCCATAACACATCCATTCCCATGGAGATCATTATTCCACTTCTGGTCTGTCAACTGGACCACTGTACCTAACTCCTATAGGGGGACTCATATGAGATTTGTCTCTAGATCTTTTCTTTACTTAGTATGGTGTCTTCAATTATTCACTCATGGTGTGGCATGGGTCAGTTCTGAATAATATTCCATTGTGTGTACAGGTCAGACTTTGTTTAGCTATTCTGAATAATGTTCCTATTCATTTGCACATACAAATATCTGTTTGAGTTCCAGCTTGGATTGTTCTGAATATATGATCAGATCTGGAGCTGCTGGATCATGTGGTAACCCTTTGTTAACCTTTTGAGGACCCGCCATACTGTTCCAACAGTGGCTGTGCATTTTACATTCAACTAGCAGGCCACAGGGATCTAATGTCTCCACGGCTCTGCTGACACTTGTTATGTATTTATTTTGAGAACAGCCCTCCTAGCAGATAAGTGGTATTGCGTGCATTCTGGTTTTGATCTGCATTTCTCTAATGATCAGTGATGTTTTTTCATGTGACTGTTCGTCACTTGTACATCTTCTTTTAGAGAAATATCTATTGAAGCTCCTTCCTCATTTTTATCCAGGTTCTCTTTGTCACCGTTGAGATACACAGCTCTTCATGTATTATGAATATTAATTCTAAATCAGATATATGACAAATATTTTCCCATCCCCTGAGCTGCCTTTCTCTTTTTTTGATAGTGTCATTTGAAGCAAACACATGGTCATTTTTTAATGTTTTTTATTTCCTTTCTCATTACACTCATGGTTTCCCTTAAATAGTGGAGCATATTTATAGTGTTAACAATGGCTACTTTAATGTCTGTGTATGCTAATTCCATCATATCCAGTATTCCTTGGTCTATTTTTATTGGCTGGTTTTCCTCCCAGATTTGCTTAACAGGTCATAGCTTCCCCCTACACATCCAGAGGGGTTGGGTTGACTGCAGCTCTGTGATGTCATTATCACCGAGCACTTGCCTTAGCTTCCTGTCAAGAGTGCTGAAAAGCCAGGGATGGTGTTGCACATTTGGAAGACTGAGTCATGAGAGGGTCTTAAGTTTCACTCCACCCTAGGAAGTTTAGCAGGTTTGGATATAGCTCTAGTACACCCCCCCCCAAAAAAAAACATGCACATACGCAAACACACATGAAGTTTGGCTTTGCGTTAGCAGATGTCAAGTTCCTTTGTGATCAAGTTGACTCTTTCCCGATTGTTTTTACATTTCCCCCTGCTGGCTGCAGGTTTTGTTTAGGTTTACATTTCCAAACTGATGTAAAGGTCTGAAGGTTCCTGACTATTGGCTGGTAGCAATTCCACCGAATCTAGGTTCCAGCCAGACACAACTCTAAGATTTCCTTCCTGTGTGCATTTGGATGGCCACCCTCACAGCAACCTGGACCACATTTCTGGTCTGCTTCCCGGAGTTTCACCTTAGATATGCACAGGGGAGTGTTCAGACAGATTCAAAGGATCTGGTTTGTACTGGAGCTGTATCCCTGGGCTGTTCTCTCCGTGGACTGCCCTCTCTGGCCTCTCACTGCAGCAGTGCTTAGCTCTGAGCTCACATAAGGCTGTGTGAGCGCTGCTTCTTGCAGTCTTCCATCTTTAAGCACAAAACAGAATCGAGGACAAAAACATAAGCCCCTCAGGAAAAGCACGCAGGAACACAGCTTCACTAGCACCGTGTGTTCCCGGTGTACCTTGCAGCAGCAACAAAGGACAGGCTGACCTCTCCTTTGCTCTTGTGTAGGACTGAACCCCACCCCACCCCCACCCCCGTTTAGCACAGCAGCAAGGAGCCTCGCTGTCTGTGCCTTGGAGAAGCAGTTGGGAACTGTTTCGGATACAACAATTCTTCTGGAAACAGAATGACATAGGTGGCCTGCCTCTTCTACTGGGCTGAGTCACCTAACGAGTAGCACTGAGCTGCCTGAACTGGACTCTACCAGCCCCCAGGGACTAGGTTCACAGGCATCAGCCTCTACCCTCTGCTCTCTCGTGACCTTCTCCTCTAGCAATGTACCACCCAGAGGGCTCTATCTGTCCCGTGGACGGGGTTGCAGAGTGCACACCTGCATTTATAAGCACAGAACCACAGCGGTGCAGGCACACGCTCTCGCTGTCACCCCCTGTGTGAATCAGGTGCGGGCTAGCCGTCCTCGGTGTACAAGGAACCCAGTCGTGACTGTCCAGGACACAAAGGAGGCACGTCAGGCAGGGTCACCTTTCGAAGACTCGAGTGGGTTAGGGGCTGATGGAGCCATGTTTGAACTTGAGCTGAATTCCTTCCATACCCTTTGATCACTCTGCACCCCCGCAGCAATCAGCCTCAGCTGACACGGAAAAGCAGGCTAGGCACTCGCCCTCCTGATGTCCCACAGGAGCACTCTGCCCGCATACTGATCACGTGGTTGCCGCACTGCATGCAGGAACTGTAGTCCACAGGCCTCAGCCGCTCGGGGGGAAAGGCCTGGCGCAGTGCATGTTGGGGAGTGTAGTCCACAACCCTTAATTCCGGGCGGATCTGTACAGGTGGAGTGCATGCTGGGAAGTATACTCCACTATGTTCCACTATGGGTTCGCGCATAGTATGCTGGGGACTGGGTCTACTGCACCGCACTACAGGCGCCGCCCAGGCGCAGTGCCTGCTGAGGAGTGTGGCTCTTAGTGCTGTCGCAGAGAGAAGCCCGGATGTATTCCTTCTTCATCAGCATCATCTTTCACTGTTGCTGACATCTTACTAATTCCCACACCTCCTTTAATGAGAAATTCGTCCCCAAGCTTTCCACACAGCCTTCTCCCGGGCGGAGAGTCTGATAAACAAATCTGGTCCATCTTCAGGTTCAGTCCCAAGCACTGCACCAATTGGCAAAGGACCAGTGTGGACTACTGAGTCTTACTGGAAGAAAAATTGAAGAAAAAGATGGAAAAATGTCGTTGAATGAAAAGTGTTCATCAGGCCAGACATTTGAAGAACATCAGTAGACCTCTGAAAATTACATATTTTTGAATCTGAAATAAATTTAGAAAACTGTATTTTTACTTTTAATTTATATATTTTCTCTTTTTAAATTTTATTTTTGTAATTTCTACAGTGCTGGAGATGGAACTCTGAGAGGGTTTACACATACACTTAGCTACATCCCCAAACTTAAAATTTTAGTTTTGTAATTGATAAATGAGAATTGCACATTATTTGTGTGTGCAACATATTTTGATATATACATACTTATGAAATGATTCAATCAAACTAACAGCCGGTGTTACACAAAGTTTTTTTTAAAACATGAGATGATTAAAATTCTACTCTCAGCAGTTTTTAATTGACCACATTACACAATAGATGCTTCCTCCTAATTGAAATACTATATCAGCAAATAACTGACAAATTTTATCTTTGAAAATTTCCATCGGGATTTTGTTAGAGATTTCACTGAACCTATATTGTTTGTTTGTTTGTGGTCTCACTTTGTAGCTCAGGCTGGCCCTGAGCTCACTATGTAGCCCAGGCAAACCTGGAACTCAGCAGTTTTCCAGCCTCTGCCTCCTAAGAGCTAGGATAACAGACATGAGCCACCACACCTGGCATGGTGATATATGGTACTGATTGCTGGTGGGTGTGAGTCAACACACCCAGTATTGTTGTATGTGGTTGCCAGGGATTGAACCAGGCACCTTGCACTTGCTAGGTTTGCGCTAGAACCATTCAGCTAAATTTCCAACCCAGAGGTGGTGTTTTTGTTTTGTTTTGTTTTTTGAGATAGGGTATCACTTTGTAGTTCAGGCTGGCCCTGAGCTCACTATGTAGCCCAGGCAAGCCTCAAACTCAGCAATCCTCCTGTCTCTGCCCTCCGAGTGCTGGGATGACAGGCATGAGCCACCATGCCTGGCACTGTGGTATGTGGTATTGATTGCCAGTGGGTGTGAGTCACCACGCCCAGCATTATATGTGGTTACTGGGGATTGAACTCAGGACCCTGCGCTTGTGAGGCAGGCGCTGGAACCACTGAGCTAACCTTCCGGCCCCCAGAGGTGTTTTGATATTAGCTCTCCCTTAAACCTTTGATATAGATAAGCCATGAGTGCAAGCACTGGACTCCTCTGAGATTTTGAGTTTTGGTCCATTCCCTTTTCTCATTATCAGTCTATTCAGATTTTTTACTTCCTCATGTTTCAGTCTTGATCATTTATGTTTCTGGAAATTTCCTCCAGGTTCTCTCTCTAACTTGTTGGTATAAATGCTCTCATGTCTCTTATGATTTTTTGTACTTTTCTTTTTTATACAAGTTACCTGTGACAAACAGAATTTCCTTCCATCTTAGTCTACTTGTGTTGCTCTAATCATGTACCAGTCATGGGTAACTTAGAAAAGTGAAAATTTATCTTTCACAATTTTGGAAGCTGAGAAGCCCAGGATGAGGTGCCAGCTGACTCGGATTTTGAGTCCAGAATGACAGCTCCTTGGTGGCCTCACATGGTGGAAGTAGCTAGGGCTGGGCAGCTTGCTGAAGTCTCTTTGTTATGGCATTAATCCTATGTGTGAAGGCAGAGCTTTCATAACTCCTCCACTTTCCAAAATGCCATCACCATGGGGTTTAAATCCCAACATATGAATTTTGAGGGACACACATTCTGACCAAAGCAAACTCCCAAGCTGGCTTCTCTCTGAAAGGAACTGTAGGTCCTAGATACAGATTCACCCAGTTCTCACAAGTAACCATGTACAGTGGGTTTGTCATCCTCCCTGCAGTGTCGACAGTGAAACTCTAAAGTGGTGAGAGAATTAGTGACTTCCCAAAGCTTTAGGACTGATGAAAAACACATTTGAATTCAGATCATTTCTTGGTCCCAAACTCCCAACGCTAAATGGACATGGTGAGAAAACCAGGAAATCAAGAAAAGAGCAAGGAAGTTTTCCTTGAAATAGAAACTGAAATGGCAGAATTAAAATCTGCTTTTCAAGGAATGAAGAGATAAACCATTTCCAGATGATGGCTAAAAGAGCTTCCTAAGAAATTGAAAACAACATTCTTTAAGTGAATATAAGAATTCCTCCAGAAAATCCTCTCTAACAGTTAGAATTTGCCACCACTTTCAGATAATATGCTTAGAAACTTGCCTGGAGCACAAATATATAAAAGTAATAAATTAGTGACCTATGGGATGAGACCATGAGGGATTTATTTTATTTTTGTGTCTCTGAATTTTTAACATGTTGTATATTTCTTTTAAAGATGGAGGGCACCCTTTAAGAAGAACACCAGTCCAGGATGTAAACAGAATCCTGCGTTGTCCCTCTCATCCTCCTGGGCTGCAGAGCTCCCCATGTCTGACTCTGTTCCGTGGAGACTGTAACTCATGTCCTGGACAGGGTCCACCCTGATCTGAGGGACAGCCCTAGGACACTCTGGCCACAGGGTGTGGGGCTGTGGCTGAGGTAGGGGCAGAATGCCATGGGAGGGAGCAGGGAGGAGGGGGGAGGGGGGAGGAGGAGTGTCACTTAGCCTCATCTGGGAGCTTCGCAGAAGGGGACAGTTAGCAGGTAGCACCGGTCATTGAACACAGATGCATACCTGGCTCTGTGAAGGGTGCACAAGAAACAAGGTTTCTGTCTTCGAGATTCTATGGGAAACAGTGCCCCTGGAGGAGTGGAGGAACAGCCTGCATCGCAGAGGGCAGAAGTGGTTTGCCCCGGCTCTGGTTCCCTGGGGCAGGGGTGGCTACTGGCAATAGGGAGGATGGTAAGGGCTCCATCAGAACTGGTTTGGAGGACCATACCCAGGCCCTCTTACCCAATAAAACCCCCACAGAGTAATGAGTGCTCAACAAATATGATTAATTACTGCTTTTCGAGTGCCAGAATTCCAAGACTGCCTCTCCTGATGTGCTTCTGGGAGAACTTCCAGCCCTTAGTTCAGGAGATATAAATAGCTGCATCCATACCATCGAGACCCACCCAGGTCCATTCACCCCTCCTCAGGACCCTAAGATGTGAATAATACATTTGTTCCTATTTCAGAGATCGATTCATTGATTGATTTGTGACATGAGGTTGCCCCTGCCTGGGCAACGTAGGCTGATGTGGGAATCAGACAGTGCTGTTTGGATTCTGCATCTGACCCTATTAGCACTGAGACCTTGGGAGATTCTGAGGACCCCTAAAGAGTGCTCCTGCAAAAGATGAATGAACTCTTAGGTCTGCCTGGGGGTGGCTAAGGATTATGAAAATGCACATTAAGTGTGTGACACAACAGGACCTCAAGTGAGAGTCATGGTGGAGTAAAGACAGGGCATAGAGTTTCTCATCCAGGACACGCAGGGGCTGGGCTGCTTCCCAGGAGTTTCTGGCCTCAGTTTCTGAGCTTAATTCTTTCCACCAGATCTCACGTTCCACTTTCATCCAGCAAGAGCATCCTCAGCACTCCACTTGCATGTTTGAGGTTTACAGGCGCACAGGTGGTGTCCCTGATGAGCAGTGAAAACTTAGGGTCCATCTTCCACAGAGTCCCAGGACACAGCAGGTTTTGCTTTGATTGCAGAGGACCCCAGGAAATCATCTTTTTCAGAAGCAGGTTCTAAGGTGATCACAGAGAGCAAGCAGCAGCTTCCAGCTGTGAGTGAGTGAGCAGACATCCCCATGGATGGATTCTGCCCAAGTGAGAGAAGCATGGTGGAACCCCTTAGAGGGGACTTTGGGGGTGCAGGCCAGGGGAGGAGCCGAGAAGCAGAAAGTCATTTGGCTCCTGGCAGGACTCCTTCATGGGGATGGATGCCAGAGGCAGGTAGAGCCAGGGTTCTGAGGAAGGGAAGTGTAAGGTGGGAGCTTGGACCTGTACCACATCCTCAGGCTGGAAGACAGACCCGGGCAATCGCCAGTCTGTGATGAGGATGGGTTGTAGTTTCCCCACAGGGTCAGGCAGTCACCTGCACGATGCTGACATGCAGAGTTGCTGCGCAGCCTCAGTGATGAGGCCATGTGGTCCCCACACTGGTCTTGGACGTTACCTGCTCCCTCGCTAGTGGACACAGACTGACACTCGGCGAGGTGCTTTTCCCAGCTCCTACCTGGGTCTCCAAGAACTGAGCCCCACTCCACTTCCAAGGGGAGTGGCATCTTTCCTAGGCTCAGTGACAGGTTTCAGGGCTCTATATGCACCTTGGGGTTTTAGATCTCAATCATTTTAAAAACACTGTGGTCACAAAACAGCCTCCAAAGTGCAGGATCCAGATACGTACTGGAGCAGTTTCAGGAGCAGTTTCTCAGGCGCTTGCCTGACCTACACTGAATTTGGCTCTGATAGGTACATCTGCATCCTGTGTGCGCTGCACAGCTCTCCTGTGACAATAAGCCCCTCGCTGCTCCCGGACAGCATCGCTTGCTTTTCCTCCTCCACGGTTTGCCCTCATAGTTCCTGATAGCAGTTACATCTCTCATTATTTTTATCCATGTTTGGTGCATCCTGCAGGTACAGCCTCAAACCCCACAACCCCAGTGATGTCCGCCTCATCTCAAATGTGCTGTGTCATTGTTAGCACCAGATTATCCCTCCATCTCCTCCCCCTCCCCTCACCCCCCTTTCTTCATTCTTTCCCTCCTTCTTTCTTTCTCTTCCTTTTTTGCTTTCCAGGTACTGGGGATTGAATCCAGAGCTCTCACAGTGAACTACATCTCCAGTCCTGTTATTTATTATTACCTATTTTGAGACAGGGTCTCAGCAAGTCCCTCACTGAGCTAACTCTAGCTTGTGACCCTCCCATGTGATCTTCCAGAGTGCTGGGATTTCAGGCCTGCACCATATCCAGCAAGAGTCTTTGTTCTTCATAAACAATTGTGTTAACTCTTAGCTCTTAACTTGGAGGGCACATGTCACCGTGCGAGTTCCCTGTCCATCCCCCAAGCCTCAGTCCCGGGGCCTGAGCAGTATCTCCCCTTGGGGTCAGGCAGCTCGGGGTCCACATGGAGGAGCTTCTGGAACTGCAGCCCATCAGCCATACTGGACCTCCAATATGAAACAGATCTGCAAGCTTTGTCCTAGAGCATCTCACGGGTCAGGTAACTCTTATTGGATGTCTTTCTTTGTTTGTTGGTTTGGTTGTTTGTTTGTTTCACCACCAAAGTGGGTAAGAGCCTGCGATGGGGTTGGAGCTCTCCAGCGGTCTCCAGCTGTCGGCCAATGGTCCTGCCATACGGGCCCTGACTTATCACGGGGCGGGTCTCCAGGAGACTGGGGTGCTGGGGAAGGGCCTTTTGGGGCAGCCCATTGGCTTATTATTCATGCTGATTAGACCTGGCTGATCCCTTGAAAGCAAGAAGGAAGGAGTTCTGAGCAGAAGCTAGGGAGGACCAGGCTCTTGGGTGAGGAGGGCAAAGGCCGGAAGTAAGGGTGATGTGAACAGTGCCTCCTGGGTAAAGATTGCTGCTGTGCTGCGGCCCATCCTGTGCAGAGCTGTCTTCACTCCTATGATGGTACAGGGCAGGCTCTTCCCACCGGGAAGTGAGGAGAAAGAAACCACCATACATCTCTGGGAGTCCCCAGGGCAGGAGAAGCACAGTGTGTGGTGTAGCTTTGGGTTCTAAGTAGGGCACAGGGCAGGTGTGAGGTAAGGACTTGGCACCTGTAGTCTCAGGGGCTCCCCTGTCTAGCAGGGGATGTGCAGGCTTCAACCCATGTGGGGCCAGGGCCCAGGGCTTCCGTGAGACCTGCTGTGTCCTGGCACACAAGTTAACTCTAGAAAACGAAGTCCAGGTGTTGGTAGAGCAAGGTGGCAGGGACCGAGCGGGAAGGTGGACTCCGCCAGCCTGAAAGTCACCAACTGGCTGAATTAGGAGAATTACGCATCAGATACTAGAATCGACAGGACCACAGCCTGCTGGTGTGTGTGCGCGCGTCCCCCACTGGTGCTCTGGCTGGCTATTTTTCTCAAGTATAAGGAATGAAACAAATAACAGAAATGTAATGTATATTTAACCCAACTGCAATTTCATATTTAAAATTAAACCAGCAAGCTTTAAAAAAGATGGATGAAAACTGAGAAAAATATCAACCAAATTTTGCTAAAGAACCTGTTACCTAGACCAGGAAGGAAATCTTTGGCCAATCTGGCATGTAAGCTCACCTGCAATTATAGTGCCTATCTATCTATCTATCTATCTATCTATCTATCTATCTATCTATCTATCTATCTATCTATCATCTATCTAACAACATACATATTATATGTATTACAGTTATATATCTCAAAAACAGAACATATAATTCCTTATAATGTTGTAAATGTAGAAACATTATTGAACATGAAGATCTAAACTTTGGAACCAGTCTTCAGAAACAAAGTGGTATTTCTCAGTTCTTCAGGGATCTCAGGGTAACTTGAACTTGACCCCTGTCCAGAAGCACAGACTCAGAGAGACATTTCTAGAGACAAAACTCAAGAAACATGAGAAGTACAATGTAAATGAGCTGTCAACTAGACATTAAAGTGGATTTTAAAGGAGAATTTCTCTACTTTCAAAGAGAGTAAAGATGATCCTTTTGCTAAATGCTTTCAGAGTGTAATTGGCTGATGAGGGTGTAGAAAAACAGTAATAAAAGGAAAGTGCATTTAATTTCAGCTTGTCACTTTCTGCTTTATAGATTGGTTGATTCCAAATGAACACTCAGCTTTCAATATTAAATTACATTTATTTATTTATTTATTTATTTATTTAAATCCCCTCCTTTTCTATCCCATTTATGTAGCTCCTGAAATATACTAGCCAGTGGGAAAACACATGAAATATGAATTTTCCAAGCACGTATGTGTTTTAAGGTCCACTACAGTAGAGTGTTCTAGTTGAAGAAATTGTATTCAAGTCAACTTGGGAGCCCGCCGAGCATGTGGTGGTGGGTGTGTCTTCCTCTGACAACTCTTGTTTGGGTGAAACTGGGTTGGGATAACCATATCTGATTTCCACCAAGGCCTTCGTAACCACTTGGAGAGCTCCTTCTCCCCCCCCCCAAGGAAACCTTAACAAGTCTCTCCTGATCCTAGGGAACAATTAGTTCTCCTCAGTGTATCAGGTGCACCTGAGACCCATCTTGGTCCTGCTTTTCACACAGATCTGCCTGGACAGGTAATGAGACACCCAGTCGGATTAGGTGTGAAATCATGTTCAAATGTGAAATTATCGTTCTCTGATTACAAACAGGTTGAGAACCACCATGTTGGTGGACCTCTGAAAGGGAACGTGGGATCCTCAAAGTGAGATCCTTGAACCAAAAGTGGCAGCATCCCACAAAGACTTGTTAGAAATACACATTCCCATGTCTTCCAACGTGAAAGCTTCCGGCCCGTGGTCTGGAGTAGGGTCAAGTTCAAGAGCCAATGAGCTTGTGCACAAAAAGTGTGGAGGCTGTGGGACTGAAGCTCAACACCTTTCCTGTGTGAGTGCCATCAAGTCACCTAACCTCTCAGAGCCTAAAGTTGGTTTTATGTGTGTAGGTGGAGATCGTCAAACCTACTCGGGCTGCTGCTACCTAATAGGTTATATGTTGTGTTAAATGCATCTTCCAGGAAAGTGCACCTTGTCTATGAAGTAGGACATTAAGATGGAAATCTTCAGCTTTGCTGTAATGGTAGCTTCCATGGGACAGCTACCAGACAGTGAGGACAGGATGACGGTGCCACAGGAGACTCAATAAAGGGGCATCTGAAGTGCCCTGTCTACTCTGGAACTGGTCGCCTGCTCTGAGGACAGCACTGCCAGACTCAGAGAAGAGGAAAGGTGTGCTGTGTCCTTGTGTCTGTGTGTCTCCAACCATAGTGAGGGGTGTCTCAAAGGACGCTCAGTGTGTCCCTGTGGATGGGAAAGCCTGAGGTCCCGCCTACAGCTTGGAAAGTCATGGCCTCTGACCCCAGCGGACCTGACATGGCTGACACATGTTACACATCCTAGGGGAGGTGGGTAGGGAAGAATGTACCCACAGTACTGTCCAGAAGAACTAGGGGTCCCAGTTCTGAGATGCTAGAGGGGACACTTGCTTCCTGCGAAACAGGGAGGAGCCTCCAGTAGCTCCCATGATAGATTTGGCCCCCAGATCACCGAAGAGTAAAAGGAATTCCAGGGCTATAAACTTCTAAGACTCTCAAGTGTTGTCCATGGGAAGAAAAATCTGTTCCAAGACAGAGGGAGGGAGTCAGCTCAGGACAACACAAGACAGAGATGGAGACAGAGACACCAAGCAAGGCCACAGCCCCTGAACCACAGCTCTTCTCTCCTTGCCAGAGCCCAGGAGTGATCCTCGGCCCCAGTCCACATCACCACCAGCTTCTATTTCCAGGACAAGTCTTCCATTTCCAGTTCTGCTCCTTGAATTCCCCAGGCCAGTACCGAAAAGACCCACAGCCACATGGGAGCTGGAGGCGGCTGAGCACGCTGTTCCACCTTTGGAACAGTGAAGACTCGCTGCAGCAATTCAGCAGCACCTCCAGACATGGCGCTGGTTCTCCCCACGGCTGCCCCGGTCCCTGAAAGAGTCGAGTGTTCTTGTGGGGAAGCCCTTGCTGCTGACAGGAATGTGTCTCCTGGGCAGGAACTGGGACGCGGCTGGTGATGAAAGCTGATAGCATTTGAAGTCACGTGTTCACCTCCTTTTTCACAAAACTTCCTCATTTGAGTTTCTGCCTGTTTATTTATTAGAAACCTCAGCCTCTGGAACGAGGCAGGCCTGGAAGGCTTGGTTTGTGGTGTCCATGTAAGTCACCATGCCTTTTGGGTTTCTTCTGTAGGTTTCTGGAGCAAAAGTGGGAGAGGGACAAGTAGGCAGATGCTTGGGGCTATGTGTTGGCTAAAATCAAAGGAGTGTGAGAAGGTCTGGGTTAGACCTCACTGCTCCGCACATGGTTTCTGGTTCACAAATACCCTGGACTGAGTGCAGAGATGAATGGGGACAATGGGTAATGGCTTGTTTTCCGCTGCCCCATACCCAAGTGGATGTAAAAATTGTAATGAATATATTCATCATTAACACAGTGGCCGTGGATCATATTGGAACTAAATTATGAAAAACGATAAACTGCACACATCTCTATTAGGGACGGAAATGCACTTGTGGGAATGTTGGGGAAGTTGCAGTGGAGCTGGGAGGACAGCTGGACTCCCAGCTGGATGGGCCAGGACAGCAGGTGGCAGAGTGTCTGACCCCCACTGTGAAGGTCCTCCGTGGCCGGCTTGCGGTTTACACTTTCCTCTAAGACCCCAGCTCTGGTGTCCACCAGGACTTCGGCGCTTTGCTCCTTCTCTGGCAGATACAGGGTTATAGCTCATAAGAGGCCAGCCTGAAATCTTGATTCCTGTCAGACAAGAATTGCTGGACTTCTTTCCCTTCAGGATGATTTCCTGATGGGGCAGTGGCAAGTTGCTCTCTGAGCAGCTGGGTAAGGTTGTCCTCACAAAGGGAGATTTTTGTCTTTTGTTTTTTTGAGACAGGGCCTCGCTTTGTTGTTCAGGCTGGCACTAAGCTCACTATGGTGTCCAGGCAAGCCTGGAACTCAGCAATCCTCCTGTCTGTGCCTCCCGAGTGCTGGGATTACAGGCATGAGCCACCATGCCCGGCACACAAAGGGAGATTTTTAAAAGAAAGCTCTAGATGCCTGGATGGAAACTGAGGCCCACGAGGTTCCTGACCTGGGTCCAGGTAGGAGCCCAAGACCCAGAGAGAGCTCTGGCTAACCATGCTTGGGCTGACGGTTAAATGAAGGAGCACAAGTGCTTGTGGTTGGATTATCTGAGACACGGGCCTTGCTACTCCATGTCATGGTTTGTCCACAGAGGTGGGTTAGCCATTTGTCCTGCTTCCCACAGTGGGGCAAGGTTCAAATTCAAGTTTTATAAAACAGAAGCCCAGCCTGGTCTGGTGGAGCTTTCCTGTCATCCCAGCATTCTGGGACATTGAGGGGGGAGGATCACAAGTTCAAAGCCAGCCTGAGCAATTTAGCAAGATACTGTCTTGAAATGAAAAATGCAAAGGTATTGGGATGTAGGTCAGTCTGAAGTCTCTGGGTTCAATACTCAGAGTGCATGAGGACAGAAGATTATACAGTCTCTTTTTTAAAATACTAGTCACTGCATTATACTCTCAGCCGTATACTCTTTCTCACCCTCGTTGGATTATGACCATCTGCTGTTAAGCTTCTGTTATATGTGATCCAAAGATCAAGCAGGGATTTCTTGGGCAGCTTTGAGCTCACAGAAAAAAAAAAAATGATTGAATCGAGAGTCTGCATTCCAAATTTCTCCTCACACTCTCCGACTATGAACCAAATAAAAAGGCTGTCATGACGTAAGTAGACAGCTAACCTCAGAGGATCAGCACTGGAGGAATAAAATCCCTTCAAGCCCTGAATGTGCAGTATGTGGCCAATACCACGGATGGTCCCCATCGAGATCTGCCAATAGGATTTATTCCCTTCGAGTTCCACCGAAGAGACCAAGTGTGGAGAGAGCCGGTGCCTTGGCCGTGGTGACGGAGCCAGGGTGTTGAAAAGTGGGATTCATTTTCCAAGTGCCATGTCCTTTCTCCTCTGTGCTAACCTCGCTGAGTAAACAACCTGCTCGGTGGCTCTGGATGGGTCTGGGGCTCCAGCACAGCTGTCGTCTTCAAGCTCCTGCTCCACGTTTACACCACAGATCAGTTATGGGTTTTCCCAGCCAGCGTTGGGGGGAGGGCGGCATCATTCCTCTGCTACTGCCTTTAAAGCAGCTGTCTGCAGCAATCAAGCAAGGCTGTGTAAAAGTCCTCTGGAAACTACAAAGGCCACAGAAGTATAAGCCTGTGTTATATTTGAGACAGATTTTGCTATGGGAAACAACGACGTTTAGGCAAAAACCATGCGAATCTTAGAATGGCTAATATTGCCAAGTTTAGGAGACATAGAGGAGCAGATATAGAGTAAGTAGAAATTCCAGAGAGTTCAAACAAAAACCTTTCAAACAAAAGGTCAATGAGCTATGACCATCTCATCTGTTGTCACCTGCAAGGCACTCGACCCAGGGCACAGTGATGACGTCTTCACCACATCAGGGTCCGTATTTGTACAATGTCGTCTTCCTCAGAGCTCCTGAGGATTCTCCAAGGACAGCAGGTGCTAACGCATGGAAAATACACCAATGCTCGGTGGGAATTGACCAGAGCTGTTTATTGTGAGAAACAAGGGCAGGACCCAGTTGTTCCCGGGGAGGCCATGGGGACAGCTCGTGGCCACAGGACCGTTCCACTTTGAGGAAGCTTTGCGGAGCCACACTCTCGCTGACCAGCAGGGCCAGCCCAGGCGCCTCAGCCTGGCTACCCCATAGGTTGGTCCCAGAGACACCGAGGAGCAGAGCCTGCCAGGCAGTGAGCAGCCTCGTCCCCTGAGGCGCAGGAACGGTGGGCAGCAGGACATGGGCCTCAGGAGGGTCACACATGGAGGTCACATGTTCCTCACATGCGGCGTGTCTGAAGGCTGAAAAACCCATTTGTGGGCTCACGCAGTTGGGATCCAGGTCCAGGAGAGGAGACAAAGGGCGATCATACTTTACTGGGAGCGGAGAACATCATGTCTTAAAATTGCAGAGTAAAGAGGATGCAGAATAGTCTGATTAAAAACTTGGTCTCACAGCCAAGAAAACCAGACGTCAAAGAGGCTGAGAAAGTTGCCTCGAGGTGACAAAGTGGTCCATGCTGATTCCAGGGCAGCGCTTGAGCACTTCTTGTGGGTGTGACCACTGTCTGGGCCTGCGTGGCCGCCCCGTGCTTTGGCCTGTCCTCATTCTGCATTATTTTCTCCATGTCAGAAAGGGTCTCTGGGTGGAAGTGAGCATTTTGTTAAGAATAAAATTGCCAGGCTGGGTGTGGTGGCTCACAACTGTTATCGCAGCACTTGGGAGTCAGAGGCAGGAGGATTGCTTGAGTTTGAAGTTCACCTGGGCTCCATAGTGAGCTCAGGGCCAGCCTGAACTACAAAGTGAGACCCTGTCTCAAAACAAACAAACAAACCAGAGAATAAAGTTGCCAGAAGATTCAACTCTCATTTCCCCTTGCTTCTCGGCCTTGAGTGCAAGAATCCCACTCCAGAGCAAGAGACCGAGGGCTCCAGAGCCCACAGGCGCATGACAGTGACTGTCTGTGTGGCTTCAGCAGGGCAAGGGCTGCCTGTGGCCACTTATCTTCCCATCAACAAACAAAACTACTGCTGAAACTTTCACAAAGAGAAACCAGGCCACGGTTTTTCTCACGTACATTTTAGAAACTCTGTGAATACACCAATCTCACCCAACCCCAAGTCCATGCCAGCTGCCAAGTCGTTGCCAGTACAACTCAAAAGAGGGTCATTCATATGTCTGGGCAGAGCTCTCTGCACGTGAGCACACGATGTGTGCAAGTGTGTGTCCGTGTATATATTTAGTGGCACCAGATGTTCACTTGTCACCAGATGTCGAAGCCCAGTGTGCCTGATTTCATTCAGCTGAAATCTTAACATAAAGTACAGGGAGATGGAATAAATAGGAGAGTCCATCTGCAAGTGACTACCATGGTAACTGATTCATGTCATGCAGGAAGGTCACACGTGGAAGTCTCTGCACATGGTGACTCAGGTCAGCAGCTTTCCAGGTGCAGTAACCTTGTCCCCTGTGTGCTTATCACTTGCAGAGCTGTGCTGTGAATACTTGTGAGCTCCCGTCCTTCTGGAGATAGTGCTGGGGGCCTGTCCTGCCTGGCCTGGTTTCCCCACCACAGTGGGGTCCTGGCAGACAGTGAGAAGGTTTGGAGTTCTCCTGGTTGATGTCTCCTGCTTTGACAGATGCTTTTTTTTATCTGTTTGTTATGAAAGCTCGCCGTAAGTGCTTTTAACTGTACTTTCTACTCCTCTCCCTCCTGGCCGCAGAGGTTGTGGCTTCTGGTCTACAGCTTGCGGAGCGGGGTCAGCCATCAGCTTCTGCAGGGCACTGATCCTGCTCCCTTCCAGGGCCAAATGGTGGCCCGAGCTCCATGCTTGAGCTCAGCCCTATGGGGCTGGAGCAGCTTTGGGAACCTATGATGCCCTCTCTTCGCACCCATCTTTCCTCCACTTCTGCAGATTCGACAGCTCTGTGTGGGGACCCCAAAGCTTTGGCCGCTTCCCCTTCACCCTGGAGTTCATGTCTGGGGTGTCTTGTGAGCCTCCAAAGGGTTCCGCCCTGACCTGGCTGCTACTCTTGACTTGAACCACCTCCTGTGGCTTCAGGGACACACGCAACATCTGACACTTCTAAGCCTTGGCAATCTCTCTTTCCTTTTCCTTTCCTTTTTCTGGTAAAATGATCTGAGGTATAAACAACCCCAAAACATACACATTAAAAATGCAGCAAATTGAGTACAGTTAGATCAGACTGAATTGTCAGGGGAGAGAGGCCCAGTTAATCCAAACAGGAAAATAGTTTGGTTCGGTAAACACAGCCCCAAACTAGTGCTAACAAAACCCATAAACGATCAGTGGTGACTCGGGTTTACAGCTGCAGGGCCTGGGTCTGAGCTGTCCCTTGTCCTGGCCGTTCTCCACCTGAGACATCCTGAGTGTGTGGCCAGAGCTCCTACGAGACACTGACAAACACTCGGGGTGAATCTTACTCCATGACCTACCAGGCTGCCCTCCGTGCCAGTTAGTGCTGCTCTTCTCCTTTGTGATATGGGTGCAGAAAATGAGTGAGGCCACAGTCCATAGTAGCCCCCAGTGATGGTACACTTGAGAGCTGGGAGCTTTCAGAGAAGAAGACAGCATGGCCACCCCACAGTTACACTATTAAAAGCTGATGGAAGCAGGCTGTGTGCTTTTAGGATGCGGTGCCTGGTCTCTCCCCTCTGGAGGTCCCTGCCTCAGCTGGCTGGCCTGGAGCCCATGTCTCAGGGAAGTAGCTTCAACTCCACTGCATCCACGGGTTCTAGGAAGAAGGAAATGACCACTATGAAGACAGAAGGAGACTCGATCCTGAAGTGTGAGAGCAGAGTTTGAACGATGAATTGCTGGCTGCCCAGCCCGATGTGACAGCGTCTTTTGATACTGGAGGCTCAGGGGCTTCCGTGTGGGGCCTCCAGGCAGCCGTACCATCTCGACACGTGGCACTGTGGGAGATTTAAAGCAGGAAACCAAATAGCCTCATTCGTGGTGTGGTTCTGACTTTCTGAATGAGCCATGCTTTCCGCACTGCGCACCTTCCAGAGCATCATTCGCCTTCCTTCCCTGAACTGGGTTTAATGTTAGAACCCATCACTTTACTTTAGAGCCATCTGAAGCGCCTTTGTAGGGTAATCGAAGGCCAATAGGGAAGGTATTTTCCCACACTGTCTTGTCTTTTCTGGCTGAGAAAAAGGCAAGTCAAGCAGCATAGTTCTCAACCCCAAGAACCCTGTCCTCACAGCATCCTAAGCATTCAAGACCCATAGCTTTTGTCTTTCTCTCGTGGGTGACTTGGGACACTGTGCATACCCTTAGAGGTCTTGGGCAGGAACTAAATGTGTTTGGTGAATAAAAGGTCGTGAGACAGTTGTGAGAGTAGTGAACGGGGGAAGCAATTCTCTCTGTCTGTTTCTGTCCTTGTCTTTGTCCCTGTCTCTCTCTCTCTGTCACACACACACACACACACACACACACACACACACACACACACACACACGAGAGAGAGAGAAAGACAGATAAAAGTAGAGAGATACAAAGAGAAAAAAATCTTTTTTTTTCTATACATAGTTCAATATTTGTCTGTCTTTGGCCTCAAGGAAAAAAAAAGGTCAATTTTTCAGAAAATCTTCTTAGGTATAGCTTCTTTCTCACTTTTATCAAAGAATTTATTTCCCATCATTTTCTTAAGAAACAAACTTAGACTGAGGAAATTCCTTGCAGTGTCTCTCTCCCATCTTTCCCTTCCCAACCCTCCCTCCCCTCTCTGCTTCACCCCAACCCTCCAGGGGGCTCACTGCTCCCTAAATACATAGTCTTTCCCTTCGCTCACTAATGCAGTAAGAAAGGATTGGGGCCCGTATTGCTTTCAGTCCAGATCTGGGTTTGCAGGGAGACACTAAGAGGCCCATGTCTTTTTTCCCTGGACCCTTTGGGAGCCTTGAGCACTCGGCCTCCAGCTCCCCCAAGCCTGCATCTCTGCCCACAGGGCCCAAGCATAGTGCTGGAACTGGAGGTCGCCCCATGATTTCTGAGCCTGTCCCCTGAGCCAGGTCCCCTGCCCTGTCTCAGCCTCTCCACCACACAGCTCAGGGCCACTTACATCCCCAGTGTCTGAAGACTGGGAGGACACAGGTGACAGGACACAGCAACAGACCCGACTCCAGCCTCTCCAAGGGTCTAGGTGCAGGAGCTTCCAGAAAGGCCCGGGGGGGATAGTGTCAGAGGCCACAGGGGGCTCCCCGGAGGGGTCGGCCCTCCTCCAGTGCAGGGAGCTCCCGGGCCTGGGAGTGGAGTTCACGCCAGAACACTGAAGCTGGAGGGTGGAGCGCTTTGGAGAGGCAGTTTCTTTCCTGACCCTCAGCATATTTTGGGTGCTAGGGCAGTGCCTGGCACATATCTGTTGTCTAAAAAACAGTCACTATTTTATAACCCAGTTACTGGTATATTTGGTCGGTGATGTGGCTGTCAACGCTTAATAAACAAGACTCACAAAAATCGCCCTGTGTGTGGCATTTGCCCACATCTGTGACACAAACCCTGCTCGTTTCATGGCACTAGGTGCCATTACCAGGCTCAGAGGACAGCAGCAGCTGGGCAGCTGGGCAGCTGGCTCTCTGCCTCAGCAGTGTGAACACCCCAAGTCCCCAGAGCAAAGCCACCATGCCAGTCTGATCAGGGCCTGCTGAGCTGGGCACAAATCAAGAACTGTCGCTGTGGCCCTGGGAGACTCAAAATGACACTGGCAGAGCCCAGTCTCACTGCTGCCCGAAGCTGCAGTTCCACTTATCGAAGGTCTCAGACATCAGGGTCAAGTCCAGTGTGAAACCCCTCTCAGGGTGCGGGTAGAGTTCTCGGACGTGGTGGGGAGCTTGCTTCTCTGAAGTCACACATGTGCGGAGGACCAGAACCACGTCTGGTCAGAGATGTGGAGCCCTGGCAAGCAGGGTTTGAACACACAGCCGGTGGGGAGGGGAGCTGAGCAGGGGCCGCAAGGCAGGGAGGGGACGGGGACCCAGAGGAGCCCGACAGAGCTGGAGTCCAGGGTCAGCACGGAGCCCAGGTCTCCCCGCTGCCCTTCACCCTGAGACCAGGCCTGTATAGGGCTCAAGCCCACCTGCCAGCTGCCCCCCAGGCTTCGATCTGTTCTACACTGGGAGAGGGCATAGCTAGCGTTCGTGCAGAAAGAGATGCCCCATCAAGATGTTCATTGTTTTTACACACCTTTAGAGGGGGTGACCCGGCTCAGATGTAAACAGGATGGAAGGTTTCTGGAAGCTTCGGGGAAGCTTCAGCCCCAGCCTTTTCCCAATGTCCTGCCCTGTGTCCTGTTCCCCAGGTTAGGCAGGGTCTTTGCTCCACAGCGTCCGAGACCTCATTGAGACTGTGGCCTGGGGCTGCACCCCCGACTCCAGCCACCTGCAGAGCTTCGTGCGCTCCAACTGTTTGGCTGCTCTGCCCGCAGGCTGGCCTAGTGCCAGGAGGCCCTGGCACACCATGGACTGTGCTGGGC